>VVAS01119013.1:6189-16371 GCA_015103295.1 Ptychochromis oligacanthus
CACATTCACACTCCAATGAACGCATCGGAAGCAATTCGGGGTTCAGTATCTTGCCCAAGGATACTTTGGCATGCAGACCGGAGCAGACTGGAACAGCCAGGAATCGAACCACCAACCTTCTGATTAGTAGATGACCTGCTCTACCACCTGAGCCACAGCCACCCCAATGTGTGACATATGTCAATCCACTGTATCCTGCACGCTCACTGGTAGTCGCTTCAGTCGCTTGCCTGGAAGTTGAGAAAAGTTTATTTCTGTCCACTTTGCATTGCCAGTTATTTGGCCCGTAGTCATTTGAAGTTTTCAAATGTCATTCACTTTCTGTTTTCTGGTCACTGCGAATTGCTTCCTGTGTGGTAGGAGCCTTACCAAGTCAAGAACACTCTCAAGGTGGTAGGCCTATCACAGTTAAAGCCTACGATCAAGAGATACCTTCACGAATATAAATACAGAGGATTTACAACAAGGTGCAAACCAAGGAGAGAAGCAGCTCATGATCTAAAGCATATAACATCATCTGTCAAACATGGTGGGGGTAATGTTATGGCATGGGAATGTATGGGCTGTCAGTGGAACCAGGCCACTAGTGTCTACTGATGATGCGAATGTTGATAAAATTAGTAGGATGAATTCTGACAGTGCTATACTCTCTGCTGAGATTCAGCCAAATGGATAATGACCCAAAGCATACTGCAAAAGCAACCCAAGAGTTTCTCAAGGCAAAGAAATTGGATATTTTTCACAGGCCAAGTCAGTCACCTGTTCTCAATCCCACAGAGCAGCTTTTCAGTTACTGAAGACAAAACTGAATGCAGAGAGACCCACAAACAAGCAGCAACTGAAGGTGGCTGCAGTAAAGGCCCGGCAGAGCATCTCAAGGGAGGAAAGAGAGCATTTGGTGATGTCCATGGGTTCTAGATTTTAGGCAGACGTTGCCTGCAGAGGATCTTCATCCAAATATTAAAAACAATCCTTTTATTTAAAAATATGATAGTTTGTACAATTACTTTTGATCCTCTTAATAGTCAGTTCAAGAGTTAATGCTCTTTAAGTCTGAGACAGCATTTTCTCTTTTTAAAAGTTCTCCTCTGCCACCATGCTTCTGCATGGCTAACAAATACTAAATTCAGGGGTGCTGGTTTGCTTGTTTATGGTGAGATATTGTTGTGAGAGAGAGAGATGTGGAAGAGAGCAGATGCCATGTCAGCAGAGCAGACAGTATCAGAGACCAGACTGTGATAGAGGCTAGGAGCACAACACACACTATTTTTTTCAGAAAGCTTTCAGTTTCTTCTCTTCCCTGACATCTTATAGTTATGTTTTTTTCCCTGTAATAAAATATCTGAAAGAGTCAACAAACAAGGACAGTACTGGTGCTGCTTTTCAGTTTGGGGCTCTTGAACTGAAGCAGAGCCACAAGGAGCGTTGCATTATTCAACAGTGGAGTCTTTGACTCGTAGATCTTTTGTATGAAAACAGGCAGGCAGGTAATTATAAAATAAATTAATATTTACAAATCGAATGAGAGAGGCTTGCATGAATCTGACCTGCCTATCTACTGGTATCCTCACTGCCACTCAACACAACCGATTTTGGAAGTGTCACAATGGCTTAATGCACAATTTTTGCCCTAAAAATGGCAGCTTTGTAGTTATTATGACCCCTCCAAGGCAACAGCATCCTCGGTGCATGACATCTTCCCACAGCGGCCATGACTCACAGAGCAAAATGTCAAGACAAAGGTTATCAGGCTTTTTCAATGCTGCCACAGTGAAGCAAATCTCAGGAGAGCATCGCCTTCCGCCGGCACATGCTGCAAGACGTAATGTCTTCCACTGACCTCCACGGGTCTGGATGCAAGTATTGTTTACAGCCTCGGGTGTCCCTATCTTGTCAGCTTCCCTCAAACCAGCTGTAATCTTGATACTGTCAGGCCCTGAAGACAAGACTGCACTGCACAAAATGTTCATCTCGAATAGAAAATTAATCTGGTATCGATTGTTACCACCTTGCTTTCAGCAAGGTTAAATAATTATACTTTGTTACCAGGTGGAGTGAATAATCTTTAAAACAGATGAATAGGCTTATATTAACATGGTCCTTTACATTTGGAGGATTTAATGATTAAAAATACACATTTTAGCGCTCAGTCTTGTTGCACATTGCTGGACTCTTTTGTAATATACAAGCTGTCCTTCAGCTGCCCAGGTCCTTGGCGTACTACAGTATGATAACTCAGCCTGGAGGAGCACGAGTAGAAGAAAAAAACATCCACAAGACTTCATTCAATTGCATACTGAATTCTTAAATAAAGTCTTTAGAATTCAATCAAACACCCCATTCTAAATAGGGTTAATATGCACACCTCTGTTCATTCTGTACACTGGACAGTGCTGTAGCTTCTCTGTTAATGTGCTGTGGAAAGTCCATGTCTTTACAAACACAAATTGCTGGAAAGATATGATAACGAGATAGTGTACACAAAAGGAAAATGTAGCTGGCACAGACCTGCAGGAGAGAGTGCAGATACATTACAGCTCCCTCAGAGTGCTCTCCATTACTGAATTCATAACCACAACGGTTCATTACCACTGTGAGTAAATAATAATTGAGGTGGCCTTTAACTGAGAGGGGCAGAAATGAGAAGACAATTAGGCTGCTTTCACGGGGCCCTCGCCTGCTATCTGCTTACATGATAAGGCTCCAGTTCTATCATAATCTATTTGTCAAATCAGCCCTTTAAGTAGGAGTGCTCACATATTCTTCACGACAGCGGAACAAATTTTCCTCTAAAAATACTCAGGGCAATGCTGCTGGGATGCAAAAATGTGTGTCAAGTGTGAAGGAACAAATAACATCTGTAGTTTGATTTACTGCGTGTTATTTCCACTGATGAAAGAGAATCTGACACCGATTGTGGATCCTGTGATTAGAAGAACTTACGTTCAATGTGTGTAACTGCAAGTGACATTTGGTCATCTTTACAGATGTTACATGAATAGCACCTTCAAAATGACATCAGGCCTGAGGGTTGCTTACCTTTTGGTAGGAGTAGGCGCCCCAGAGGACATGAGCATTGTGTCGTTCATGTTGTTGGCCACTGGTTTCGGCTGACTAAAAGACAAGATTAGAGGTCTTTAATGCTGCGCTGCAGAGGCCTGTGGTGCTTGTCACCAGGGAATGGAGGAGAGGGCATTTGCATTTTATTAATAATCATGAATCAGCGATCCTGACTTCAATTTAATCCAACTGTACCAAGAGGGTGAGGAAGGGGGATCATTATAAACCACTGAGTGTGTTGCACAAAAAAAGCAACATGCTGTACTCCAGTTAACTTAAAATTGTTGTGAAATAATTGACTTTTCCGGGAACAGCGATTTAAATGTTTTTAGGCTATTAGCTTAAACCTAATTAACATGAGCAAGAGCAACAGCAGCAGACAAGAAATCTAATTAAACTGGAAGTCTGTGAAAAACTAGCAAAGGTGACATTGTGGGAGGTAATTTGTGAGAGTAAACAAAGCAATGGGGGTCCATCTGGCGGCTGAATCAGTGGCAAACTCATTGGAGTCCAAGCCCCCGGACCACAGAGTCTCATTAACGCACCACCGAAATATCACTCTGCACATCTCAGGTGCTCTCAGCTTCACATCCGACACAGAAAACAGCAGAGGAAAGTGCTTGATTTCCACGTCTGTGGCTGCATCCCCTCAGTATGTACGTCTTATCTCTGTGTAGTTACCAGCCTTGATTATAATGTAATTGTTTTATTTAAAACACTCATTACCACATAAAAGACAGTGGAATGTAGAGCACTGTGTCCTAATAAGCTTATCTGTTCAATCAGCATTTTTTTTTTGGCCAAATCAAGCTATTTATTTTTGTACTGCCTTGTACAAAAATGTTGACACTAAGAGCCACCTTTTTTTGTTGCCATTGTGCCACAAAGTGTATCAACAGCACAGTCAGTTCTGTATATTACTGAGCTCCTAAAAACAAAAACAGAAATCAGCACAAAATATATTAAAATAATGCAGCCGTATTTCTAGACACACATTCCGTCCATTAACGTGGATGCTCAAAGGGGTCAGCGTGTTCTTTTTTAAAGACACATTGCAATCATTTATTCATTCAGACATTCATGGCCCTCAAGATTAGCCTAATGGGTCAAAAGAATGCAAGTCCAAATATTTGTTTCTGAGGCCATTTGCACAAACGCAGCACTGCTAATTTATGTTTCATTCAACAAGATAAACAGGAACGCAAAAGTGCCACTACTGAAACGGGCACATGCTGCCTTCTAGTCTCCCTCACAAACACTCCGACTAAAATTCCAGTCCATGTGAAAAATGTTTACCTCTCTTTTTATTACATTACAAGAATTCACCCCAAAGGTGAGCTCCAGACTGAGGACAGGAAGCGAGGCGTCACACTTACCTCTGTGAGGAGAGAAAGCACCTGTCTGGCTGGCAAAATACATCCAACTGCTGCTGTTGCCAGATGCCTAATCTGCCCTCAACTGAGCAGGCGAGCATCTCACTATTACACTGCTGTTGTCTCCAAGGAAACTCAGTGGTCACATGACCTCATGACGACGTATATTTTCTCTCTCCCTCTCTCTGTGTCTCACACACACTCACTCTCCTCTCTGAAGCTCTCTGCTCCGACTGTCTTTTCACCTCTCTCTAACACTCTGGAAATTAGGGGGAAATGCCTTTTGCTCAAAATACCTCAGTTGCAACCTCTAAAAAAAGCACAAATCTTTTATCATCCCCTCAACAGAAAAGCTCACAGCGAACCGGGCCTCTCTACAGTCTCTACTATAATTGCATTTGCATATCTTAACTCTTCCACTTACCTTCAGTTAGTTACATAAGTCAAAGCTCTTCACAGCTAGCCTTCTATAAATAATCATCAGTCCTTTTTTTGAGCATACCAATATAACTCCTGTGGAACAGCAGGGTGTAATAAAAAGAGCTTCCTCTTATGTAAAGCAGTATTTCATTTTCCTCTAAATCTTAGAACTAACTAAAAGGCATCCTAACTCATTCACATCAGTGTCCGCAGCTCTGTGGTTCATTGACACAGTAGATGCTGATTAAGGACACAAAGCCCAGACATTCGGGCGGCGCCACAGAGGTCAACTGGCAATGAATTGACACAACATTTAGGCACTAAGAGATCAAAGTCTGCAATGCGCTAAGCCTGCGTGTTACCTGCGTGCAGAGAATGACAATGTACAATGCGCTCCCTGTAGTTGGCACTGGCAGGGGTACTGGGAAAATTAAGTCTGGTGGCACCTCATGCACACTCATTCGCCTTATTTCTGAAAACGATGGATGCATGGCTGCCTTCAATCGTCCTCAGTCGGCTAAAAATAATAAGCAAGCATGAAGCATCCTCTCCTGCTGTGCTCCTATTTCCCCGCGAGGCTGTCAGTGCCTTGGCCATAAAAACCCAATGGATCACGCTCTCAGTGAAGTGAATTATATGTCTGTTCTCTACATTTTAATGACATTGATGGAATTTTCATTGACCTGGAGAATTTAAAAAAAAAGAAAAAGAAGAAGAGACATAAAACAGAGGGAAGCATTTTAAAATGATAATGGATTTCTAGGGATTATATAGAGTGGAAAATTGGTTACTAAATATTAAACACTGGAAGAGAGAATTTGATGCTATAGAGTGTGTTCCACATTAAATGCAAAGTACGGTAAGATGCCTATTTTTGACTTAGTCTGTTTTGGTGCTTAAAGTCTTTTGGCAGAAGTGGTGCTAAGTCTGAAGGTAAGAAGCCGTATCCTAGATTTAAAGTTTCTGAGACAGACAGTGCATCCCAAACCTATAACTCCTCTCTAAAACACAAATCCCCAAGAATCTTGCTGACAGTTTGAGTGGAGAGAAGAAATACACAGCTCAGCTCACTGTTAGTCTTTGCTTTCAGATGCCAGTAAATATTTCAGAACAGTTTCAGAATAGCTGCACTTTGTCTGAAGATGATATGAGAGTTTGGACAACTGGGAGACTCATGTCCATTCGATTTGGGCGTTTTGATCAAACTTAACGCTCTAGCCTGATTCTGCCATTATTAGTCACTCACAGAAGCTTCGTCAGCCATCACAGACACACACAGACACACCTAAGAGATCATGCTGATGGATGTCCCCTGCTTTTGCGATATGAAATAGCATCTCTTCACAAATAACATTCATCAGGATTGGCAAGCAGCTGCACTAGTTTTAGTATTCCAACATTGCATTTCTCTCACTCTTATGTATCACCAATAAAATGAAGTCAGTGTAGAATAAAACTAGAAGCCTGGCAGTTTTCCTGTGACTAATTATCTGAGGGATCCGTTTCTGTAGCCAGCAGGGAACTCGGAATGGAATGCAGATAATTGCCGTGTTCCCCCAATAGTTTTTTTTTTTTTTTTTATTAAACTGCCCATTAAAAAATAGGAATTATTCCATTAGTACCAGAACTCATGGCTCATGGCTACACAGAGGGCATAAGATTTACAATTTGATGTTGGATTTAACAGAATAATTAAATTCAATTTTGTCTTTGTTTCACAACTAAACAACAAATGCAATATATAACATCAAATTGCAGCTGTTATTCTTCATTTTTATGTATTATTAAACATCTGGGATGTAAATTAATCAGCTTTATAGGTGCCGGAAGGTTTTTTTTTTTACCTTCACATGGAATCAGGCTAGCTAGCTCTCCCATTTCTGATATTGATGCTAAGCCAAGCTAAGTTTTGTTGCAGCAGCTTCATATTTACTGGAGAGACATGACTGAAGTATTGCTCTATAAGCACCGTCATTTTTGCACTCTGGTCGTTGTATGGTTTACTGCTACACTAACTGGCCACTTTGTTAGATACACCTGTTCAACTGCTTGTTAGCGCAAATATTTAATCAGCCAATCACATTGCAGCAACTCAGTGCATGTAGGCATGCAGACATGGTCCAGACGACATGCTGAAGTTCAAACCGAGCATCAGAATGGCAAAGAAAGGTGATTTAAGTGACTCTGAACGTGGCATGGTTGTTGGTGCCAGACAGACTGGTCTGAGTATTTCAGAAACTGCTGATCTACTGTGATTTTCCCACACAACCAACTCTCAGGTTTACAGAGAATGGTCTGAAAAACAGAAAATATCCAGTGAGCAGCAGTTCTCTGGGTGAAAATGCCTTGTTGATCCCAGAGGTCAGAGGACAATGGCCAGATTGCTTCGAGCTGATAGGAAGGCAACAGTAACTCAAATAACCACTTGTTAAAACCAAAGTATGCAGAAGAGCATCTCTGAACGCAAAACACATTGAACTTGGAAGCAGATGAGCTACAGCAGCAGAAGAACACACAAGGAGCTACTCTTGTCAGCTAAGAACAGAAAATTGAGGCTACAATTCACATGATCTCACCAAAACTGGACAATAGAAGACTGGAAAAATGTCAGAATTTGGTGTAAACAACATGAAAGCATGGATCCATCCTGCCTTTTATCCATCCACCACCAGCCTTCTAACGGTTCAGGCTAGTGGTGTTGTTTTAAAGATGTAGGGGATATTTTCTTGGCATCGTTTAAACACCACGGCCTACCCATTTTCATCCCTATATGACCACAGTGTACTCATCTTCTGATGGCTGCTACCAGCATGACAATGAGTTCACTGTACTCAAATGGTCTCCATAGTCACCAGATCTCCAATAGAGCAAGTATGGGATGTAGTGGAATGGGAGAATCACATTATGGATGTGCAGCTGACAAATCTGCAGCAACTGTGTGATGTTACCATGTCAATATGGACCAAAATCTCTGAGAAATGTTTCCAACACTTTGTTGAATCTATGCCATGAAGAATTAAGGCAGTTCTGAAGGCAAAAGGGGGTCCAACCCGGTACTACCAAGGTGTACCTAATAAAGTGTCCAGTGAGTGTATGACGTATAACATGATAATGAGGTGCTGGATTTTGTTATAATTAAAGCAAGGCTAATACTTTCCTCCTGTTTTCAAGTCTTCATGCTAAGCTAAGCAGACTAAAGCTTCATATTTAATGTATCCTTAATACTGTAATCTCTTATTGAGGGTCACATTCCAAACGACTAAAAAAAACTCTGTTATTTTCCCCTGTGTGTGTATTTTCCTCAACACGTTGATTTTTAAATATATTTTTTATTTTTTTTTTCATTTAACCTTTATTTAACCAGAAAGTCTCTTTTTCAAGGGAGATCTGGCCAAGAAGACACACCATTACAATATTACAAATTAAAAATCAAATATAACGTCAAAGCACACAGAGCAAAATAAAACAAGTCAGAGTCAACATAATACAATTACAAGGCCAATCTTATGAATAGCAGTTGCACTCTTCAGTTACAGAAGTCTTTATGAGAGCTCTGAACTCTCCCAGGGAGACAAAAACTTTCAGCTTCAATGTGCTCTGAAGGTTATTCCATGACCAAGGTGTAATATAAGAGAATGCTGTTTTACCAAGTTCAGAAATAATCCTAGGTACTTTAAAGAGGAGCCAACTAGAGGAGCACAAATCATAGCAGCTGTTTGAAGGTGTTACAAGTTTACACAAATAAGAAGGGAGTTTACCCAGTATGGCTTTGCACATAAAAATATACCAGTGTTGTCTCCTTAGGCTCAATGAAGGCCAAGAAACCAGATTATAAAGTATAAAGTGATGTGTACTGGACAGCCAATTTGATATGAAACGTAATGAACTGCCTGTTATTCTGAAGACCTGCACAGTTAAATGTGGAAGCTTTTAATCTGAACCAAAATTGAGAAAGGCAGTCACTGATGAATACATACTTTGAAGGGTTGTCAGGTTTAAAAGCTTCTTTTCACTGCACGGTTGATGAGAGGCGTTACTTCATCACCACACAAATCAAAACATAAAAACATTTCTGGAACCAAAAATAGATGGTTTTCCGTCACAAAAGGCAGGGACTTTTGGTAAATACCCTCTCAGACATGACAATAGAGAGCGAAAGACATAAAAACAAGTAACAGGGGTCAACAGTCACATCCATTATCCTAAAAGTCAGTGAACACGCATACACAGTGTCACCAACCTTAAAATGCCATCTGCGAGAGCATGAGAATGCACTTTGTGTATAAAAGTCTTAAAAGAGAACATAACAGTAAGTTCCTGGAATCTCAAACTAAAAACTTTTATTTTAGAGGAATTCCATTCATTATTTTATTAAAGTACAACAACCTAAAAAAATACTCAATAACAAGTAAAGTAATAAAATAAAAATTAAGTAAAACAATAAAAGTACAAGTTCCTCAAAGCTGTATTATACACAGTACTTTAATAAATGGCCTCTTCTCACTGCAAATTTCATTGTACACTAGAAAATACTCAAGAATGAGAACGGAATGTGCTATAAAATCCAAAATAAACAAAAGCCCCAGCTGGATTCTCTGTGACAGAACTCAATATTCTCACTGCCTACATCATCTGAAATAATCAACATTGTCAAAAAAAAGAGAGAAATGTCACAGATTGCTGCTTGCTGTGGGCACTGGAGAGACATAATTCAAAGTAGTTTTATTTTTATCAATATTAATCTACTTGTGTGAAATAATTTCATGCTACACAGCCTATAGTGTGCAGGCTAATCCAATCGCCTCATCGCTCAGTAGGAGGAAAACATCCAGGTCGACAGTTGATTCTCCACGTTGTGATGAATTATAAATTTATGCAAATGTAAACTTCATCTTAAATGCATAAGTTTAGGCACAATGCAGAAAAACCCTCCTGTCAGTGGGCAGAGCCTGGATATAAGAACTGATTCGGAGATGATAGTTTCACACGGTAAAACAGGAAATCATGCGAGCGTATTTACGTTGTGTCAGTTTTGTTGGCATTCACCAAGCTACTTTCTCCCCCTGTGATGCAGCTCACTATCAATTACTCACTGACACTTGCCAGCAGCAAAAGGATATACAGACAGCTTAGATTTATGGTCGTGACTGGAATATGAAGCAGGATTTTGTTATGAAATGTGCTATGGGAAATGTTGAAAGCTCAAATAGGAAAGTTGAGAGATTTCCTATGATCGCGTTAATGCCATGATCAAGAGCAACCATGAATCACTGGTTTTATACCTGAAACATGATTAGATGTTGTCTTGGTGGAGACCAAAAAGCATCAG
>VVAS01119015.1:6811-17882 GCA_015103295.1 Ptychochromis oligacanthus
TGTCCAATAGCTGGGCTGATTCCGTGCACGCGGGATGCGTGTCTGGACCAATCAGTGCCGTCCTAGCTCCGGCACTTCCTATATAAGCCAGCTACTCGACACAGTTCCACATACCTTCTTTTCTTGTAAAGACGGAGAAGATCATCAATCTAAAATGGCCAGGACCAAGCAGACCGCTCGTAAATCCACCGGAGGAAAAGCTCCCAGGAAGCAGCTGGCGACAAAGGCTGCCCGCAAGAGCGCCCCAGCCACCGGTGGCGTGAAGAAACCTCACCGCTACAGGCCCGGAACCGTCGCTCTCAGGGAGATCCGCCGCTACCAGAAATCCACGGAGCTGCTGATCCGCAAGCTCCCCTTCCAGCGCCTGGTCAGGGAGATCGCTCAGGATTTCAAGACCGACCTGCGCTTCCAGAGCTCCGCAGTCATGGCTCTGCAGGAGGCCAGCGAGGCCTACCTGGTCGGCCTGTTCGAGGACACCAACCTGTGTGCAATCCACGCGAAGAGGGTCACCATCATGCCCAAAGACATCCAGCTGGCCCGCCGCATCCGCGGAGAGAGGGCTTAAACTGATCCCGGACCAGTGTACAAACAAAAAGGCTCTTTTAAGAGCCACACACTTTCAGTGAGAGCTTGAAATCCTATAAAATCAGTAAAGCATTAAATATGGTTTATTTATATAATCATGAATGCTGCAAATAATTTCAGCTAAAATTTAAAAGGTGAAGCTTCAGTTTAATTTAGGTTTTGTATTACATTAAACTACCACCACGAGGGCTGTACATTGATTATGGGTCAACAATAGAGGGTATCTGAACTGCTGCTGAGCTACTTTAGCACAGGGTGTCTTTCTTTTAATGACCTGCTTAGTTTGTGAATAAGATTTGATAAGTGATATCCAGATAACACAAGTAGATGCTTATTTCCTTATAGATATTTAAAAGCTTAAATATGAGGTTCATTTTCCCTTTATTAATCAATTTGATCACAACTGCATTTAATATGAAATGTGAGGAAGTGAAGTTTGAGAGTGGAGTAGCTCCCCACCATTAAAGTTTAATTAGGTTACTTGACAAGAATTTGAGTTTTTGAGTTCAAATCGGTGAAGATGAAAATACTACGATGAGATGCCAGCAAGAAAAGCAAAGAAAAAGTTAAATCTGCGTGGCAGGTCATCAGAAAAGGCTGCAGGGAAAGCGACGCATTGAAGGCAAGTCACATGGAGTCAGCTCTGATAGCGTCCATAATAAGGTATCAGAGCTGCTTTCAATGAACTGCAGCTGCACTTGAATGTGTTGAAGTTGGAACTGGACTCATGTGGTAAGACGTTTGGAGAGGAGGAGAAGGGCTGGCTGATATGGACGAACAGGTGATTAAACTTGAAGTGTTGGCTGTCAATTTGAATGAGGCAAATAGTGAGCTGAGAAGAAGGAGACAGAGCAGAAAGTTAAACCTGTGTGCGGTGAGGCTAAAAAGAGACCCCGAAAAAGCCAATCATACGGCCTTTAACGAGGTGTTCTCCAATGAGCTCCTGTGCGAACCAGCTGTGATCCAGGCCCATTAAAGATGCAAAGATACCAGGCGAAGGAGGCGATCTTGAGGCTGGCGAGAAGAATTTTCAGGATATGATTGTGAAAATCTTTCCTGATGTGACACCACAAATTGCAAGAAAAAGAGCTCAGTGCTGTGATGTTAGGATGAACCTGAGGAAAGCTGCAGCCAGGCGTGGGTTATCATTCCCTGCTGTGCTCATTCTTACTCTGTCCTGCAGTTTACGTGGGACAGACGGCAATAACTAGATTAGATGAGATGTCTTGATCTGATTTGTGTGGCAGTATTTATGTTTCTTCTTTGTTTTATGATTTCTAGAATGGACTGGACGGTAAATGTTTAAATGAAATTCATAATTTTTCAGTTTTCTTATTTTGAACATAGATTAACACAGACTAAGTGCTGCGTGCTGAGGACACATTATGACTTTATGATGTTCTTGTTGTTGGTGTGTTGTGGCGTTGGTTGTGTGGGAGGTTAGGTTCACGTCTGGTTCCAGCTCAAAGTGACGGACATACAGGAAATATGTGGAATTCATTTGTTAGTGGTTTTGGAAACTCACTCACACGAGGTTGTAGCTGTTCATATAGGAGGGGTAGGAATGAACATGGTAGTGGTATAGCTACATAGATATATGTGTGTGTGTGTGTGTGTGTGTGTGTGTTCAAATACCGGTTAAAATGAATTTATCACATTTCAAACGTTTGTTGGTTGGATGCTACTTTGAGTTAGACACATAATGTGTGTGATCTTCATAATGAGATTTAATTTAATTTTTTTGAGATTTAAATATAGATTGGAATAAGCGTGACTGTTCACTAAATGAAGAATTGAGAGCTACAGTTAATACGAGTAAGTTATTACAAATGGAAGACAAACCAACACGAGTGTGTCGTCAAAGTGTCGCATGTATTGATTATATATTTACACTGCTGGTCAGTCGTGTACAAAAGTTGCAGTAGGGTGTAGTGACAATAACTTAGTGTTGCTTTTAAGGAGATTACTGAGAGATGTTCCCTAAATTACCTTTTAGTGTCATAACATTATGACCGCCTGCTTAATATTGTGTTGGTCCCCCTTTTGGTGCCAAAACAGCCCTGATTATTCTTTGGTCTGCGTGCACTACAGGGTCAGAGGGGATCCGGGGGCGGAGAACGTCCAAATAGCCCGATATATGTTCACTGTCCGTGGAACTGATCGAGGAAGCTTTGTGTCAGGAAAAAGTGTCCATAATCAAAGGTAAAATACTTTTTACCAAGCTAATAATCTGTAGAGCAATAATATAGTAATCTAAAGAACTTAGAGAATATTTTAAAAGGTTAAAAAATTGATGGTAAAAATCACTGGAAGAGATTTCAATATGAAAGGCATTTCACAATTTGTATTCAAAGCTCAGCTGACCTCAGTAACTTATTTATAACTCTGTGTTTTACATTATAAATAATGCTGTGAGCTAAAATAATTCAAAACACCTGATTACATAATGTTCTGTAAGTATGGAATGATGATAAATAAAGTCTGTTTTCTTTAACTCTCAGGATATTCAAGAGCCGGACACTGAGTGGGATGTTGGAGAACATGTGGATGGAAGAACAGCAGCTGGCAGAGCTTCAGCTGGTGACTGATGAAAATGTTGGAAACAGACACGACAAACGTTCACCTGTGGCTGCTGCTTTGTCAGGTGTTTGACTGGTCTAAACTTTAGGCTGACTTTATTTTGGTGGAGAGAAATATGGATTTAAGGATGTATTCATAGTATTTTGTATCTTCACAGATTATTCAGTTCGATGCATTTCTGATTTGAGTAACAGCCGCAGGAGCAACTGTGGGTAAAGAAACAGCTGGCTTGTGCTGTTCTTCAGTTGGCGTAGTTACATATTAAGATTATCTGTAATATCACTGAAGACTCTGATATTCTCCTTTATTATTTCAGGTGGTAGATGCATCCCAAATGTTGTAATATTCTGTGATTGGTGGACCACTAATGGTCACTTTCTTGAGTTAACAGTGAAAACTAACGGCTCCCTTTTAAGGCGCTGTTGGTTTTCACCAGTAGATGGCAGTACCATTTTTTAAATCAGTGTCTGGTATTTTAAATATTTATGGCAAGTTAGCCCAAAGATTTAGACTTTGTAAGGTACGAGAGTCATGTTACAGCAAGTGAAGCACAAACTCACATAACTTTGCCCTTTTGCATTTACAGTATAATAAAAGCCACTTTGATGTAAATGACCCTTTTTCTGTGTGTAACATACGTGTTACTGTTGAGGACATTTTCAGTGAGGTGAAAATGTTCACTTGTTACAGTAAAGATAAACACTGAGTAAGAGTGCAGCGTCAAATTGAAAATACAGATTAGTTTCAGTCAGAATGCACGATTTCAATAGTTACTGCTGAGAGGAATTTCTCCAATTATTGATATAATTGATTTTAATCTTAGAGTAACACTTTTAGATTATACAAGTATAACGTCATGTCCAGAGACTCTGTCAGTGACACTGCTGCAAAAACTAAATTGATGTGGCAATAAGTCTGAAACTTGGGAAATTCTTATAATTGACTCTTGTGCTTCTTCACTATAACATGTAAAAATAAATCTCAATACAAACTGAAGCAGCAACGTGTATAATTTGTGCCACTGCCAAAAATTTTGGCCATGACTAATTTCCACTGCTAATACTAAACTTTAGAAATAAAAACTAAATAAATAAAATAAAAATAAAAACACTTTTATCTTCTTTCAAATTTGACATTTGTTGATTGTCCTGTGTTCTTTTAGAACATAATCACCAATTGGTTTGTGGGTGCATTATATCAATTTAATTTTCAGGCATAGCTTTTTGAAGAGCCTATCCCAGCTGTCAAAGGGCAAGACATTGGGTACACCTTGGACAGGTCTCCAGTCTGGCGTAAGGTTACCAGAATATATTTAATACAAATTCTAAATATTATTCCAGCTCTGTAAACATACCTTCAGCTTAATTCCTGCACAGTTCTAATATCTGGGATTTTTCTTTATATTTAATGAGCTTCCTCCTTAAAACAAATGAACATTAGGAATTAAACGTTTGGAAGTTTAAAAAAAAAAATACTGAACTGACAAAGGATCCCCAAATATGAATTTGTTTATGAAAGGGCAGCTGTGATGCCAGGCTGCACCACAGAATTGTTTCCGGTATGACAGATTCTTCATGATGACAAGTGAAAATAACAGTTGAAATCATGACAATAAAGGAAGAGTAAAAATACTGAGTAGAAGCAGCTAATTTACTGTAATCCCTAAGTGACAAACACTGAATATAAAACATGAATGTACAGCTGCTGGTAGACAAACTTTTACAGGCTTAAAATCAGTCATGTAACTGTCAGTTATTTAACAAAATGTGACCATCTAGGAATTGATCCCTGTGAGTGACGCCTTAAAATTAAAAGCGTAAGTAGAGTCCACAGTAGGGTGTTTTTTTTTTTGTTCTCATACTTGAAGACAATCTGACTTGTTTGTGCAGTTATAGGAGACAAAACCCTACTAACCATGAAAAAAAGAAGGACAAAAGGTTTAACGCACATCCACCCTGACTTCACTTTTTTAGAACTGGAGGCTGCATTTAAATCTTTGATAAAGTCTCTACACAATCAGTCCTTAACTTCTTGATGGCCTCTAGATTGAGATTGATTTAACGTGTAATGTTTTGAAACTGCCCCCATAGGTAAGAGTAGTATAACAGGAAAATAAAAAAAAAATTAACCTTACTTTGGTGCAAAGTCAAACTTTTGAAGTGTGTACCAGATTTGACTGGTGATTACAATCAAATAAACTGATCCAAACGTGAACACATTAACCACAGAATGTGTAATGTAAACCTTAATGCCTGCTGAACTCATAACCACCCCAGATTGCCTCAGTGAGGTTATTTTCAAAGTCCTGATAGGAGGTCAGGGGGTGTGTAGGGAATGTAATGGCAACTGCACAAGCATTGACTATTGGGTAACAAAGAGAATGACTTCCATAGTGGGATTCGCAGTCATGTTCAAAATTAACTGTTATTTTGAACGACTGTCTCTCTGATTCAATCAGTGGAACGTGGGCTTGTCCCATTATCCACTGGAGGAAGCTCCAGACCGACAGACGTTTCCCCCCAAGCACAGCAGCAACAGGACCTTCAGGGCTTCTGTCTTCCTGGCTGTCTGCTTCTTGTGAAATGCACATATACAAACAAGGCATTTTCAACACATCTGCTGGCACAATGTCTATTATCATGGCAATGAAGTTGTTAGACAAGTAAAAACAATTACACTACAAAGCCGTTACTTTGATGAAAATACAAATGCATGTGACCCTAAATGGAAAAAAAATTACTTGCATAAAATGTAGGGTAAAGGTGTTAAAGTTTACGAAACACAATTGCACTATGTAGTACTACGTTACCTCCGTCTTCCAACTTCTGTAAGAAATCTTGAAGAAAATTGGTGACTCGCATCTCTCGCTGTCGTCTGATTGAGCCTTCCTCACTGAAGTCAGGTGACAGCGCAAACACGAGGAAGTCTGCATCCACCTGGAAAAAAGAAATGCATTAAATAATTATACAAAATGGCTTACAATAAAAGGAAGAATGTAGACATACCAGTCACTGATGCGGTAACGTTTGCACAATGCAGATTTGTATATTTACAGAATATGGGTTTCCTTAGTTCACAAAAAAATACCATAAGTCAAAATTACTTATTTATAACCAGTATGCACCCCATTTATAACTTCACTTACATCTTTTAAATGCCCTGGGACAAAGAGCTGCTGGCACATCTGGTGGTGGTGTACCAACACCTTATCTAAACCGTAGAGCCTCAGTCCCTCACGTAGTTGGCTGAGTATTGGGATTAGCCACACCAGTGCATGCAAGGTGATGGCACTAACAGACAGAAAGGAAATAATACTTTAATCTATTCTGGATGAAGACCCAAACATTTTATGACAGCTATTTCAGCAATAAGTACACATACTCTATGATTGCCTTTTTCCTGTCAACATGTATTGGTCCTGTATAACCACATGCCACAACTGGATCTGATAGTTTCATCATCCTTTCTTCGTTGGCATTTTCTACCTGAAAGTAGAAATACAACCATAACAGTGACAAAGGAGATTTCTACGAACTTTAAAACATGACATTGAAAAAGTATGCATCTATGAAACTGTGTAAGTACCTCTTTGATCAAGCTTTTAATTTCCAAATCAGTTACTTCACTGGACATGGCATCCTTCTTCATCTCTCCATGGCACAAAAAATGGTAGCACCATTTTGTGAGGAAGTTTGGTGCAGGACCCCCTGCACCAAATCTCTCCACAAATCCTTTTGTAAGAAAGACGCAAACAATTTTTTTTCTTTTACATTCATATGTCAAATATTAACAACTATCATGGTTTAAAATTACATACTGTTACATACTTGAAATTGTTCTCCTGGTAGTCACAAATACTGTACTTAGGGTTTTTGCCTTGTTGTCCATCTCCTTCAAAGAAGTGTCTCTCAATTCCACACATCATTTCTGTGAAATAAAGTCCAGCTTGTGTTAAAAGCAGGATATAATCCAAATGTGTAAAAATGTGACATTTACATTTCATCATTAATGTTGGCCCAAGTATGGAATAAGTACCAGTAAGGAACTCTTTACGAAGCGCGCCTTGGTCTATTCCATATTCCCCAATGAAAGAAACCCGCAGGAGATTGTTTGGGGAGGCCTGTTTTTGTCTGGCCCACTGTTTAACGCCCCTATGAAACAGGTCCTCTCTTATCACGGTGATGTTGAATGTTTGGGATGTGTCCACTTTCCCTGCAAGTGACTTCAAGATGTCTGATAAGCTACACAACCACATTATAGCATTATTAACAATTTAGCTCACCATCATCATTAAATCAGTCTAAACCTTTCCATAGCTTACCTGATGAAGTGCTCTTTGGCGTCCTCAGTATCCTCCAGTGTCCTCTCTTTATCTGAATCCTCAGTTATGTCACTATACAGATAGAACAAAGTGACCAAAAAAAGGTCTATAAAACAATCTAGATCCATCAGCTGCCCAAAACTAAAAACAACAAACTACAGTAAAATTGAAGAGATAAGGTCAGCCCATGAAGGTGCTTACAAAGCTGTTGTATACACAAAGCATCATGCAACTTAAGTAACTAACAAACTTAACATTGACTACAAATTTTAGTTTAGAAATATTTTTACCTGTCCCCACAGACACTGGCATGTATTTGTATGTCATCCTTTGTAAATAGTTGACTGCACAATGGACAAGCAACCTATGAAAAGAAGAAAGAACTTTCAATATTTAAAAAAGGGACATTTGAAATGTTTGAATAACTTCCTTTTCTCTGAGTGTAGTCATAAACTCTGAGTTGACTTAATTCTGACATCAGCAACTCTGAGTTTTCAGTCCCAGAAACGCTGATCAAACAGTCTGTTTACCCTGAGTTAAGCACGTGTGTGAATAGAGAAAGTAGGTCAGGAGCTCCGATACTAGGATTCAACATGGCAAAGGCCAAATAAAACCTAACTTTTATAGAGGATTTCATTATTTCTACCATTACTGGATAAAAAATGCATAATGAGATGTAGAGAAAAAAACTAACTTTTCTTTAATGATCCCCACTGTAAGCATTTATAACCTGATCTAATCTCAGCCTTAACTGAAAGATAATGGCTCTCTGACAGCCATAGCAGAGATGTCTTTACTGAGTTACTGTTAATAGTCAGAGTTCAGTCACAGTAACTGTTTCACATCGAAGTAAAAAAAACCCCAAAAAAAGCAGAGTTCCAAGTCGGTAATGAATGTAAAATTTTATGAGTAAAGGCAAACATGTTATAAGAAATATCTAAGCTTCTACAGAACTGTCTACATGTTGGTAGGCTAGATTTGACATATTTCAGTATAGTTTTGGAAGGATGAACCATTTTAAATAAAGAATAGGCTATAAATCATGTTGGGACAAAATAAGCCACTATGAACAGATCCAAAACAGATCCGGATGGGAGGAGCTTGGAAATGACTGGCTCTGGGCCTGATCTGGTCTGAATCACTTATCCTTATCGGTTTTGGATAAGGATAGGTTACCGTTATTACAAGTATAATAGTAAAATGCAAAACTGTTTCTGCAAATAAGAGTAATGCTGCAGAAAATCATTAATCATGTGAAATTATGATCATCACGATCACACCTTGCAGAAAAAAAGAATATTCTCAAGTTTTATTTGTTTTACTGCTCTGTGCACTCTCTGTGGTGCTATTTATTTCTAACATGACAGCTGCATGTTAGACCTCAGAAACGGTTGATACATTTACTCATTAAATGTTATTCAATGAGGTCTGACAAAGCCCCATGGCCTAAAAAAGGTGACCTGGAAATCACTTTGCTTTATCGCCAGATCAAAATAAAATAAATTTTATTGACTGTATAGTATTCTCGATTATAAATAGCCTACAAATGACCAGTTTTTTAATATGTGGTCTAGTAGTTGCAATTCCAACAATGTAAAAGAGACCATGTTATGTGTTCAGCATAAGTTCACAGTTAAAGTTTAGCCAGGTTAGGAGACAGCGACCTTCGTGACAGCGAAATCTCTGACTTTAAGCTCTATATAGCTCACTAACCCATTACTCTCGCTTGGTAGTACACCTCTCAGGTTTAGACAAGACTGACCCCAGTGTATCCTGACTCTTGTGGTAATAAAACGGCGAGTTTGTATTTCCCTGATAAATAACTTCATCTAACATGTCAAAATACAACACAATTAACATAATTCACCTATATGTGATACAATATGCTCACCTTTCTTTCAAGAAGTGATGACTGCACATCACTGGATGCCTGTAAAATGTTAAGTAAAATTATAAATCTATAACTCAATAGCATGAAATTCTAGAATGATTCCAAAATATCGATATCTTACCACTTTATCGTCATCATCCAAGTTGAGATTATCATTATGAGAGTGAGTCTATAAAATTAAACATCAAACAGAGTAATTAAAAAATAAATAAGTAAGAAATTATTTGAAGTATGTTGTTAGCTGGTTAGGAGCAAGCAGTGACAAATACTGTTAACTGGTGTCATCATCCAACAGCTGCTTTGGAATTTAAAAGATCACACACCAACCTGTACAACGATTAAGGAGAAATAACAGTGTATTTAGTTTTCTGTCAAAAGGCCATAAATCCTCACTGACTTTAGAATGGGTGCATAATGTGACATTCAGACTCAGGAGATGCAGTGGCACATACTCTTGGCATGACACACACCGGGCTTTCGGCATGGCCTGGAACTCCAGAGCTGCGAAAGGTAGGGGAGAAATATCCTGTGTGTGCTGGATGGGCATAATATATAGACAGCCCTTGCCTCCCCAGGTCTTCACAAGACTGGCCCCAGTGTATCCTTCCTCTTGAGGTGACAACAGAGTGAGCTTGCATTGACCCGATCCATCTGTGTGGGTTTAAATTTTAAGCGAAACGCATGGTTTGCTTTGACTGACAAAAACAATGAGGAAAAAGCATGAAGAAAAATTTATTTTATCTATAGCTTTGAGAAACATCCAGGCACCCTCCAGTTTTGGACATTTTGGGATATGTCTCACAAACAATGTCAGTAATCTGTAGATGTAAAGGATGCAGGTTTGATTCACCAGCATTTACCATATCAACAAGAACCACAGCAATGTGTTATACATAATGGCAACATTTCTAGAATAAATGAAATTCTGCCGTACTCTGATACTGGATATTATATTCAAGTATGCACTGCCATTATTTGGTGCAAATTCCAAATATTACCCCACTCCATACTTCATTAATAATTTCATAGCAGGTCACATACCTGCTTATGGCTACCATGCTCCAGAACGTTGATAATCCTTCTTCCCAACCCAGCCTGTAAAAGCATTAGCTCCTCAGAGGGTTTTTCGGTTTTCTCTGAAGGTGTGCGCAGGAAGAATTGGACTGGCATTGTTTTAGAGAACCACTAGAGGGGTCTCCAATTTTGTCTATCTTTAAATAATCCAGGGAAACATCTTAGAAAAAGGTTATAGAAAAAGTTAAATTAACCTCAACTGTCAAACAACTAGCTGAAGAACTGAAACATCTCTGTGGGTAATTTCCCCTTTGTCCTTTGCAGACAAAGCAAAAAGCCTACAAATTCAATTAATCTCAAAGTTTAAAAGGCTTAGATTAACCATATCATTCAAATACCTTGTTTTAATAACATCCAAACCTGGCCATGTTTTGCTGAATAGCAGTCCCTCAAGGTGCATGTGCAGGTAGACGAATTGAATTTTACCCTGGTGGTTCCTGGTGCCTGGTGCCACTTGCTGACCATGGCTGTGTAGTGCTCTGTCCCTGAGCTTAATTTACAACATTCAACATAGTTAATCACCAACTTCATGCAATTACTGTAGTAGAATACAACAATAACAGGATGTTTCATGAAAAAAAAAAAAAAAAAAAAAAAAAAAATATAAATATTTATAAAAT
>VVAS01119055.1:9850-20223 GCA_015103295.1 Ptychochromis oligacanthus
GGGGGGGGGGTACTCATAATCATTTATAATTTTGCAGAAAGAGGAATCAATTTTTGACAGAAATATTATAGCATGAGATATATTCCTATGCACCACAATGAATAGCAAAATGAGGAGTGCAGTGTAAGTGCTTTGGTGCCAGCATTTGAGAGGTGGTTTAATACTAAGTGGTTACCCAGCGCTGTAGATGTGTCATCACAGAGAACAAACATCATTAAACTTATTATTCATTGCTAGTAGCTTTGCTGAAGCCCCCGATGGCACATTAACAACAGTCTACTGAGAGACGCATCACTCTTCAGTGACTCTAAAGAGGAGAATGAAAAGCATTCCCATTGACTTGCCCTCCTCCCCCAAGCCCATTAATGATAATCATTATTTTCCCTTTGTTCATTATGATCCGCACTCCCCCATTAAAAAGGAGTCTAATATCCTCCTCCAGTGTGTGGAGATGTAAGTTTTTGTGTATCCCTAAAGTGGCTCTTTCACCACGTTACCTCGAGACTCACAGCAGGAGGAAGACATGATAAGTGACAAATGAACACTCAGTCTGAATATCACCCCCATCTCTGTTGTCATTATCTCTTTTCATGCCGTCTCAAAACCACTTTCACTCTCGCTTCAGATCCCAGTCAATCACATGGCTCAAAAACGCCGGCGGGGAAACTCAGTTGTACAACTACAACACAGCAGGCTAGTTATTTTCCTCCCCTCTGTGGTTCTCTTTCTTTTCTAATGAAAGTAGATTATTTAGATGAACAGCGAGGTTTGCTCCGCGGGCACTAAGTGTCACTCACATCGTGCTTAACTTCTCTTTGATATTGATCTATTTTTGTAATCCTCCGTTTCAAAAGGATTATAACAGCTTTAAAAATGTAAAATAAGTAAAAAGCACGTGAAAATATCAGAACTGACAACTAATTTCTTATGCTAACAAGTATTATTAGTTTTATGTAGCTTATGCTTCCATGCCATGAGACGCAAATGTTTCCAAGTATAATGAAACATAAAAGTTCCATACTGTTGAGCTGGGTAATATGCATCTTAATTATGCTGAACTTTCTTTGTTTGTTTGTTTTTGCATTTCCCCAGCTTGATTAAGCACAATGGTTCGATCAAATTCAAACCCTTTCTGAGCATATTCAGTTTCAGCTTCTAATCCAGGCGGTTTTGAAAAAAAAATCACTTCTATGGGTTTACACTATAGGAAAATAATTACAAACTTGTGTTGCGTGTTTGAAAGACAAATGTTTCATGTTAGACAACTAATAATAATAATGTAATCAATTACCCATGATATACTATGTACTCACTGAAAGGGTATTTACATTTATTGCTAATTACTTACCAGGAGAAGTAATTAGTTACCCATTAATTTCATTACTGAGCCAATGCTCCATCTAAGGATCATTTGAACAATTCGTCACACATCACATCAACAGTGGTGCTCAGTAATGCCCAAAGTCCCTGCCAAGCTGTGACAGTTCATGGCGCTGAGTGGAACAAGATGGTTGTCTTTAAAGCATAATAAGGATTTACATAAGGGGAAAACTGACTGCAGCTGACAGAGCCTGGGAGATGAATTCATAGTGCACAACCAGGATAGACTATATATTAGACATGGACATAACAAGAGTGATGTTAAGCATTGGTTTGTGCACATTTTCCTTTAGTCTTACCCCTCACACACACCAGCTGTATGTCTGTGACGTCTTCAAGGCAGATTTGTTCCATCCTTTGCGATCACACTGGGAGCCTTTCAGAAGCAGAACATGTAGTCTGCAGGGGTCTTTTATTTTGAAAATAGAAAGGATTTTCAGAAAATCGGAGAGCTGCTTCTGGGATGTTTCTGAAACGCACTTTGGTGTGTCTGAAATTGCAAGAATTGTCTTGAATGGATGCAATCAGCTCTGGCAGTCTGAGCATAGGCAGTATAAAACATGCATTTAGCTTCCGGGTCTGAAAAATAAAGTCAATGCGGAGGTGCCTTAAACCTGTATCCTATCTGAAGATCACCAGATGGCGATAGCTGTGGTTGCAAAAATCTTGTCCTATGGAAGTCTATAGGAAAACAGCTTTCTGTCTTAACCTGTGTGAACACTTTCCTGCTTTTTTGTAAATCTTGTTTTGTAAATCTTGGTCATAGCACATAGGAAGATTATCTGTGGTATGAAACTGCACACAAACCTTGTCACATCTGTTTTTTGCAATCAAGATGGCAACAGTGGAAATGCTCATCTCAAGGCTCGAGACTTCAGAAACCAGTGGGTGATGTCACAGTAGCTACATCAGTCTTTTATACTGTCTGTGGGTCGGGGTCATAAGAGAGAGAGGCAGCCTGGTGTAGTTCGGGGGTTGTGGTGGTGGGCATCTTATTCTTTTGGAGCCAGACGTGGATTGTTAAGTTATAAGCTAATGCTAGTTAGCAAGCTGCATCCATAAACTAGGTGGGTGCATCACACAGATACGTTGCTAATTAGTGTTAAGTAACATAAAAATAAAATACTACAATTTGGCTCATTAAAACTGTAGCACAGATGTCTTAGACAGGCTGTTAATCACACAGTAAGCCATATTAGCTGAGTAAGCTGAAGTGAAGCCTACCAGATGGCTAGTGGCTACAACAGCCTGGATCAGCACTCGCCTTTCACTCAAAGTGGTCTCCCGCAAATAATGAAAACTTTAGTTCTTAATGCAGTTTAACCGAGTTTATGAGCATTTTAACATGAGAACTGACTTACTTTTGGAGCTAGCTTAAAGTTGCAGTTTGATTCAATATAGTTTTTGGCACTTACCTGTTAGATTCATTTTTCAGACCACTGCTGTTCCAGCCTGGTCACCAATGATCCTCTAGATGAAGGTTGACTCAATTTGTCACAAAAGTTTGTATTTGGTGTCTGTACATGTATGAAGTTTAGGGTGAAATTGCAAATGTGCACCTGCAACAGCATACTGACACTATATGGTTTCATAATGTTTTGGTGGTTAGTTAGTACTATGTCATGGATACAAAACATTAATATATAAAAATGCTTAAAAATATGATTTTTCTTTTTTTTTTTTTTAATTTAGTTTAGGTCCTTTTTTTTTTTTTTTTTTTTTTTTTTTTTTTTTTATTATTTTACAAATTTTTTTTTTTTTTTTTTTTTTTTTTTTTTTCTTTTTATTTAATACCAACTTCACCTTTTGCCATGGATAACATACTCTACATATGCTACCTGACCTGACTTCTTATCTTCTTTTGCCAGTGTTTGCCAGTGAAACTCAGCATTGCAAACAGAGACAATGCAAAGGCCCTGAAAAGAGAGGATGCCAATCTCCTCTTAACGCATCAGTGCCTTCTAGTTGACCATGAAACCCAATCTGGACTGATGAAGCGCCTGTCAATGCAAAGACGTGTCTTTGCCTCTTTATAAATCACTCCCCCCATGCTTGTGTGGAGTGAACCTGGGGCTTTTACCTCTAGGTGAACTTCCTGGCAAAAAGCAATTTGTCAATGGCTCATCTGCATTCAGCCCATATCAAGTGTGATGCGGCAGAGACTGACAACTCCATCAGCTTATTCTCCAAGAGTCTGAAGAGGCCGTCGTGGATATATGGGTCCGATAGAAAGGTAGGTCTTCTTTTTTTCATGCGACAGCAAGGCTGCTGGGGGAAACAGCAGTTTTCCTAGGCAGGCCAAGGGAACACATGTTGCTTCTTAGACTCTGATTCACAAGCAGTCCTGGAAATATTCATCAGTGCACTGCTCTGTAATTGACCCACTCTACCTATAGCTAATGCTCAATGTGACACCTTCCCACCCTGTTTCTCAGTGCCAACAGCCTCCATTATTTATTGTTTCCCCTCAGCATGTACTTGAAACAAGTACATGTTCAAAGCAGCGGCACTGAGATCCTGTTGCTTCTCTGATGGCATGAACACAAGTAGACCTTTTCCTGTTGGCATAGTGATGAGAGCATTTT
Source organism: Ptychochromis oligacanthus (assembly GCA_015103295.1). Taxonomy (NCBI): domain Eukaryota; kingdom Metazoa; phylum Chordata; class Actinopteri; order Cichliformes; family Cichlidae; genus Ptychochromis; species Ptychochromis oligacanthus. The sequence continues at coordinate 13,816 of VVAS01119055.1, forward strand.
GTAATGAGCTCACACTCAGTGCCCAGTTATCAAGGTGTTAAATTGCTAGGCTAGTGTGAAATGACGTTAGAGTGAAAAATACAAAAGATATATTTCAATCAGGATCATTATAGTCAAAAAAAGATTGTTATTTCCATCTGTAGTCATTTGTATTTGTCAGCATTGCTCAGTTATGGGACCTCCCCACCCATCCACACCCATATATAGAAAGCACAAAGCAGGGGGAGGATAGCAGAAGCTTCTCATCTTTTGTCACTGATCTTTTTGTTATTCTGTATATGACATTAAGTTAGGCCCCACTCACCGCCTGGCAACCACCAGTCGGTAGGGACTTAGCAACTGCTTAGCAGGTTGCTAAGTAGTTGCTGGAGTTTCCCTAGGAGATTTTGCAATCAATTTCATCCAGTGTAGCCAGCAGCTGGAGGGTTGATGTGTACCAAAACAACAATAAGAATTGTGCAAATTGCAAATATATAGTCTATTAATTACCTTATTCAACAAGTTACCCTATTGTTTCACATTTTTCCCTAGAGACAAGAGGTTGCCAGGGGCTCACCGACTGGTCTCTAGGCAGGTGTGTCTGAGGCCTACAGCATGAAAATGGAGGAGCTTTGGTGGAGAGCTTACAAAGTGGCTTACTATCTGTAGGGAAGCTAAAGCAACTTATAGTTTGCCAGTTGGATGCATGGAAGGGTATTAGCTGGGCCATCCAGCTGATGTAGGCTGGCACTGAGATCAGCTGATCTGCCTAAGACCAGAACTGAGTTTGACATTGTGGCCTACCTGAAATAACACTATGCACAATTTGGAATATTTCTTTATAATTAACATCTTAACATCCACCAAGTCATCGGTGAGCTGTCTGACATATTTCATCATTACAGTTTTGGTACTGTACAGTTTTGCTGTTAAGTGTCTCAGTTTACTTTTCCAAATAGGCAAACATTTTATAAAAAGGGGTGGAGATTAACTCAAATTCTACCACTAACTCTTACCCTAGATGGCTTGCTAGGCAAAGACCCAAACTCAGATACATTAACCAAGAATCAGAAACTCAAATTCACAGCAAACCCTGGGACTATGACAAAGACTGCATTTCAGTTATAGCAAAGATCAAGTGCTTTTATATTTTTTCTCCTCCTTACTATGTAACTGCTTTGAAGAGACCTGCTAACATTGTTCACGCTGTTCAAAAGGTAAGTAAACTTGTTAAAAGGGCTGTTGTGTACCAAAACAGCAATAGCAAATGTGCAAGCTGTAAATATATAATCTATTAATTACCTTATTTAACAAGTTACCCTATTGTTTCACATTTAAAATTATAATTGCTTCCCATAATACCGGTTTGTCTTAGAGACAACACTACCATTACCATTGTCATTATATCAAGATTTTGACTCCCCTGCAGCTACTTTACTGTGCCTCAAAATTATTGTTTTAAGTGTTCCACATTTACAAAATAATTAGCACCATATTATCAGCCTGTATTCCAAAGTGGTGCCAATCATTTTTCCTGTTTCACTGAATGCAGCTGGTGTGACTTTGCTGTATGAAGTGCATATCTGTTAAAAATAACATAATGATTGTACTGGTCACTGTGATCTGAAAATTAATGATGATGTTTTATTTTTTCTGCTGATAATTTTTCTTTAAGGATAAATGAAGTCTACGACATGCAAACATTAAAAGTCTGCTAAAGCTGGACAGTTTTGCTGGTGTACAAGGTGATTCTGTATCTAATGTTGCTTCCAAACACTGGGACATATGAGCCTTTCCTCACAGTGGCTCTCTGTGCCAGAGGGGTAAACCCACAACAAATGTCAGTGCAGACACATTGCAGGTTGGCAAGCTGTTAGGGGCACTTAATTACGTTTTGGGATAGCATCTCATTCTGCATTAGAACCTGAGGTCAGACGAGAAAACAAGCAGGGCCCCAAACGAAACAAAACACGCACAAAAATTCCATCACAATATGGTGTATAAATCAATTCTGCATAAAAAAACAAGCCCATTACGTAACAGCACACTGCGTAGTGGCGATGTGTGCTGAAATGGATAGTGACTGTCATAAGCAAAAACCTCTGGAGGAAACGTGACATCCATTAAAGCCTGGGTGCGAGGTCTGAGATGCAAAACTCTGAACATCTCCGTATTCCCTGTCTGAAAAAAAAAAAAAAATCCCCAAAGATGAACTTGTAAAGACTGCTGCCGGTGCTGCAACAAGGAGAAAACAGGGGACCCATTAGAGCTGTTGGAAAAGAGAATCATGTCTGTTTCTGAAGAGGGACAGGACTCCCAGGAACTGTGACACAAACACTATTCTGGAAATCACTGTCGCAGCGGGACTTGGCTCACGCAGTGTGAGAGAAAACAGTTGTGACTGCAGGACAGCTACAGAATGAAAGCACAATCACCAACACAGAGCCAGTAAATATCCCAGATAGCCACGGTGTAAATGAGGACAGAAACACAATGTTTGCACAAATGCATTCAAATGCTGGTGAATGACAGCTGCGGTCTCTCAGCCGTGATTTGAATACAACTGAATCGGGAGCATATTTGCTGTTGTGTCAATATCAATTTTTGCCTTTTTCACTTTCAGTCAGAATAAATCAATAACCATTTCTTTTGTCATACATTATTTCGCATGGAGCAAATTCACATACAGACACAAACTGACAACCTTGATAACAATGTATTGACAATAACTGATATTTTAAAATGAAATATAGTGTCAGTAATGCACATATAATAAGATAATTAATTGTGTAACTTTTCTTTTTGTATGCTTTTGTACAGTTATGGATACAGACCCTCTTGCCACCTCCACTGACGTGCATTCTTAGTTTATTTGCTAAAAAAGACAACAACAGAATTATTGATGAATTCAACTGATGCTATTATTGCAATTTTTTTTTCATTACATATGATAATATTGTGATTGTAAATTTTTGTAAATCAAGTGAAAATCATATATTTTGAAAGCCTTTTTTGACTTATTTTCATTTTCAGTCCCTGCTTTGTTAGATATAGGCATCAAAAATACTCAGTTAGGTTTAATAAACGATTATGGTTTGGGTTGAAATTATTATGCTTCACCAGAAGGAGACATCAAGTGCCAACACTACAAATTAACAAAAGGTGAGCTTCAATGATGTGACCTGGGTCAAAGAGTATGGACTCAATCAAAATATAGAGCTCATTCCTGAATGAAGAGCAAACAGGTCTCCAAAGTTAGTAAATTGGGGAGGAATTTCTGTTTTGATTTCTGTAATTGTGCACATTTTTTTAAAAACTGGAGTGTATTGTCCCTGATGGACTCTAGTTTGGCAGACTTCTGTCCTCCCCCCTGCTCTGACTTTGTTTTTGTTTCTAGTGCTGAGGTGCTGTTTGTATTTCATTTACATTTTTTATTATACTTCTTAAAGCCCCATCTTTTAGATCTTTAACTATGTTTTATACAATCTGTAAATTCATGAATTGTAATAAAAAATCTTCCTCCCCCATTTACTACCTTTGGAGACCTGTTTGCTGTTCATTCGAGAATGAGCTCATAATTTTGAGACCCAGGTCACAGTAAGAACTTACACAAGGCAGATACCAACAAAACAGCACAAAGAACATAGAATGCACAAGCAGGATAAACAAGAAGAAAACAGATGAACTGACAGGTCAAAGTCAACTTTATTGTTGACTCCCAACTAAACAAGATTCACATTAAGAATAAATAAAAAGATAGAGAAATATGAAGTATACCCAGCTGGGGGGCTGGGAGGACTGCAATAAGGCACAGTCAATGACTTAAATATATATGTGCAGTATAGCTGTTTTTTGTAAAGTGGCTGGTACTGGATATAAGGGTGTGTGTGTGACTGTGTGTCTGTGTGTAGATAGTCCAGTCTTTTTTGGGAACAGAGGAGGGATGGGGTAGAGCGGAGATAGTTCAACCTCCTGACAGCCTGGTGGATGAAGCTGTTGCGCAGTGGCAGGAGACTGATCTTTCCTGCTGCATTTGCACTGCAGGGTTTTGCCGTTGGAGGCGATGGAGTTTCTAGACCACACAGTGATGCAGCTGGTCAAGATGCTTTTAATGGTTCCTTGGTAGAAGGAGTGCATGATGAGTACTGGGCCTCTGGCTCTCCTCAGTTTGCGGAGGAAGACAAGGCACTGCTGTGATTTCTTGGCCAGTAATGCAGTGTTGTTCATTCAGGAGAGGTCCTCTGTGATGTGCACACCCAGAAATTTGGTGTTGCTCACCCTCTCCACAGCAGAAGCCTTGATGGTCAGAGTAGGGTGTTGTGCCTGTGCTCTCCAGAGGTGGTCAGCTGCATCACCTCACTCCTGTAGTTTTTCTCATCATTATTGATGATGAGACCCAGCACTACCATGTCATCCTCAAACTTGATGAAGAGGTTAGTCTTGTATTTGGGTGCAGTTTTCAGTCAGGGTGAAGAGCAGGGGACTGCGTGCACATCTCTGGGGGGCCCAAATGCTCCATGTGTTGTTGCTGACCCCAACTGCTTGTGGTCTCCCAGAAAGGAAGTTTAGCAACCAATTACAAAGAGAAATGTTCAGCTCCAGTTGGTCCAGTTTGTGTATTAGCTGCTGGGGGATGACTGTGTTGAATGCTGAGCTGAAGTCTTTGTGTCCAGGTGGGTGAAAGCTGAGTAGACGGCAGAGGTAATTGCATTGTTAGTCAGCCAGTTGGCCTGATATGCAAACTGAAAGAGGTTCAGAATCAGTGCAACAGGCCAGTAGCTTTGAAGCATGTGGGGTCAACTGCATAGCTCAAAGAAGTGATAAAAATGTCTGTAAGGACACCTTTGAGCTCCTCTGCACCGTCTTTCAACACACAACCAGATATGTTGTCTGGACCGGAGAGAGAGAGAGATCTCTTCACACTGACTGGTGACAGGCACACAACCTGGTCTTTGGGTGTAGGGTGGAGCCTTCTGTTCAGGTTTGGTGTGCTCTCCTTAAATAGTGTGTAAGAAGGTGTAGACATTATGCAACACAGAGTTCACTGTCACAAGTTCTGTGGTGGGGGTTTATAGTCTGTGATGGTCTGAATCCCCTGCTACAGACTCCTGATTCTCTTTTTGGTATATTGATGTTTGGCTCTTCTGATGTGACAGGTTGGCCCTGGCTGCATCACCAGCTCTGCAGCCAGCATTCTGGGCCTTAAGCAGCCTGTGGACCACCACCGTCAGCCATGGCTTCTGATTTGCCCATATGGTGATTTGGTAATGTAGGCAGTGACAGTCTCCATATATTCATGTTGGTTTGTTGGTCATTGCCTGCTTAAACATGCCCCAGTCTGTTGTGTCAAAGCAGTCCTGAAGTGCTGCGGAGGCCCTCTCTGGCTACACTCAGACCTGCTTCAGAACTAGTTTGGTGACTTTCACTTGGGGTCTGTATGCTGGCAGACACGGGATTATATAAACACACAGGGCTGACACATGTGAAACCAATGAGGCCAGTACAACCAATGAGGCCAGGGCAGACAATGATAATGGAGGGAAACCAGACACAAGTAGAGACAATCAGGGAATCAGAGGTGGGAAGACAAAGACTTCCCACCTCTGATTTTACTTTGTTTTGCCCAAATTAGCGCCACTTAAACAAATTTTTGCAAAATTTGTTTAAATTTTGCAAAAAGAATTTGCAAAATTTAAACAAGAAGTAAACAAAGGAAAAACACTGAGAATCTTGAAGAACACAACACAGGATTAAACAGCAAAACCATAAACACTGAAGGAGCACAACCAAACCAACAAATATCCAAGGACCATCACAATAACCAGATGTTAAATTTGTCAATTTGTCATTTGGTAGACAGAGAGGGTGACAAGTCTAAGAATATGCCCACCAACCGTCCATCTCAGTTTCACAGCCTTTATTGTACAACTACTACATTTTGCACTGTTCAACAATGTAGTTATTACACATTGCTGTGAGGCTGATTTCAATTTAGACAGACATTTCTGTCAAGTATCTATGATTCTTCTACACACCTTTATCACCTTTTTTTAGTGCATTTTTCTGTTTTATATTGATTCAGGCATACCAGCAGATAAAACACAAAGTAAAAAAATCGACTCAGTAAAAGATAGAACAGAGTCATCTGGGACCTGTCAACATTGAACTTAGTGTGTTTCCTCAGACAAAAAAAAAAGGCACTGTTGCCTTTTTTCCCCCCACACACATAATATTGGTGTTAGAATGAAAGGTCAGCCTATTATCAATTATAGGCCCAAGTACTTGTACGATTCAGTGACTTCTATATCATGACCTTTAATTTTCGTTTTGTCAGGGTTGGAGTCATGATGTCTAAAATCAATATCCATGGTCTTTTTTTTCACATATATTACCAAAAAGGTTTCATGACAACATATTTATTAAAAAAAA
>VVAS01119079.1:4551-18602 GCA_015103295.1 Ptychochromis oligacanthus
GCATGCCAAAGTATCCTTAGGCAAGATACTGAACCCCAAGTTGCTCCTAATGCATTCATTGGAGTGTGAATGTGTGTGAATGTTAGATAGAAAGCACTTATGGATAGAAAAAAGTGCTTGCATGAATGTGTGTGAATGGGTGAATCAGACTTGTAGTATAAAGCGCTTTGACTGCTCAAACAGAGTAGAAAAGCGCCAAATAAGAACCAGTCCATTTACCGTGCGTGTGTAGGCATAGTGTATGTGGATGTGACACCCATGTTTTTTTTTGACACACGATTAAACAATACAGTTTATAATGTTCTCCTCTGAAATTATTTCAACTGCCAAATGATTGAGCAATATGTTCAGCTGCCTCTCCAGTGAGTTCCTCTGCCCATCACGCAGACTCCAACATGATCGCCTTGGACTGCAGTTGCTGACATTAGTTCTTGTTCTGCTCTCCAGCCTTGCTTAACTTGGCGTAGCGGCAGAAGCACCAGTTCTTCACATGCATCAGGTCCTGGTTTGAGTGACTCTCCAGACTGCAGTGGATCTCAAAAGCAGGACAAGGACTAACGTCACCAGGTGAAGTCCAAGACGGTGAAGCTTGTAATCCATCCAACTCTGGAACAAAAGAGGCTCTTTGGAGAGGCAGCTGAATGATATCGTGGGCTGCTACAGTACCACCCTCCTTCATATGGCAATACTAAGTGACGTTAAAAAAAATATTTTGCTATACAGTCCAGCCCTAAATCAGACTATTACTGAGCTTTACATATATCGAACTGTCTTGGTATCCTGCTAAAATATGGCAATATTCTAACAGGATACTGAATTTAGCTCTGCTCCCCACATACATACGCACCAGACTGTTCTCTTTCCAGGCCTCTGGGAATTTAGGCCTTTGCTTCTCCCTGGACACCAGAACCTGCATGTCCTCAAACGTTGGGTGGTTCCCTGCCTCCGCCTGAAAAGCCATCTGGTACTCTGGCACAGACTCTCCTAGAGATGGGCAGGGACAGGAAGAAGAAGGCTGGGTTTTAGATGTTTTCGACATAGCAGAAATATTTATTAAGCTTGCTGTGAATGCACCTTTATCACAATAAATGTGTTCTAGTGCTTCATTTTCTTAGCAGAAATTAAATAGTACTACAATCATTTACATATTTGTTATGCCACAGCTTTGCTCAGTCCCACAGCAGAAACAACTCAAAACAGACTTGACACAAAGGAAACCTTTCTCACCAGGGAAAAGGTCAGTACATCTCATGAAGGTCTCCCAGTAGACCAGGCCCAGGGCGTACATATCCACCTGCTTCAGTGCTGCCTCACAGTCCCTCAGGTTCACCGCACCCTCTAGGACCTCTGGAGCCATGTAACGGATAGTCCCCACCTGACAGGCAAAGGAGGTGTAAATGGAGGTGCAGTGGAAGACAAACAGCATTTGAAAACGTGAAACAGGAGAGAAAAGAGCTCTTGCTCTTTTTGTCCTGAAAGACTAACACTGAAACAAAGATACCTTTTTTTTCCCCTATGTTTGTTGTGGATGAGTCACATTATGAGATCTCATAAATGGAGATGTGTTTTCTCAACTTGGACAAAATAATAGCAGGTTGTATGAACACACAAACTCGACATACTAACTTTAACATAACTGCCAAAGTGCTAAAACTGATTTAACCTATAAATACAAGAAACCACATTTACTGTTTTCTATACAAACCCTAACCAGAGACATTTCTGACTTAATCTCCTATAGCCTGATGTTAGAGGAACTGTCAACTTGTTACACTACATTTCCATTCTGAGTCTGAGAGTCCTTGTAGCAGTCACTGTAACCGATTTACATGGGGGAGGGGATTCAATTTTCCTTAACCAATCATGGGAGACCAACTATCAGCATAAGTCTAACGTCATTTTACAGAGATACTGACGTGTAGTCATGACAAATTAGTGGTTTTGCTGGGGTTTTAAGAATGAAGTGGAGCAAAGTAAACACAATTCAGCATCTCCTCCATTTTTTTGTTCAGAAGCCATGCCCATCTCATTTCATCTGGACTTAGCTGAAAATGCTGTAAGACGTAGCCTATTCTTTGATTCTTGTTTTAGTAAGCATATACATAAGTGTTGACACCTGAATATGCTAAATAAATACCTGCTCTCTGCTGCCGCCTTTTGCTTATGTTCTAGCAGACTAAATTCATCAGTAGGGGCATGACCTCTGCTTCCTCCTGAACACTCACCTCACTTATAGCAGTGTTTTCCTCCTCCCCATGGCGTGCTGCCCTGTTCCCTGTCAGCTTCATGGACAGGCCAAAATCAATAATGACACACGTGCCATCAGCTTTGACGAGGATGTTCCGGCTATTCAGGTCCCTGTGTGAAACCGCTGGCTTGTACAAGTCTTGAAGGGAGACAGAGAATTGCAAAGGGGGAATCAAAAGAAGATACAAGACAAAAAAAATTAGGCTAATTTCTCTTTCATTAAAAATGTAATCCTGTATAGCACTGTCTAATTTGTCTTGAGCACACTCAAGCAGGTTTTGTGAGATTTGCTAATGAATGATAACATTGAGAAAAAAACCTTTCATATATAGATTCACATTCTCCTCATTACTCATTGTTCACCAAAACAAGCTGCACTGTCAACAGACAGCTAAATCCTCTAATCTAATCTGCAACAATGGGATTAAGACCATATCAAAGAGTGGCCTCCGCCTGCAGTATCCTACTGTCCAGCAGAGGGTGTAGTGAGGCACAGGGGTGCTGGAAGCTGTGGCAGTCACCACAGCTATGTGCTGCCTGCTGTTGATGTGCAGGAGCAGTGGGGGAGGATGAAGACTGTACAAAAGCCCAGGAGATTCTGCTGTTAGCAGCTACACAGAGCTAACAAACACCAGCTCTCTCTTCTCTTCTGTCCCTTCTGCTCCTGCCCATCACTTCAGCTCCCTCTGTCCTTTTTCCTTTGTAAGCCCAGACACCCTGGCTTGTTTTTGTCACACTCCAGCACAAACAGGAAGAACTTGTATTCATTTGACAGTCTTTCCTTCACACACTAAAACTATTGGTGCACTTTCTTCCTGCGTCACTTCAAAGTCTGCCTGATGTATATCTGTGCTGATGAAGAGAAAGAAGGAGGGCCGAGTACAGCCACTGAGGCTGAGGTTTGGTGACATGAGAAAAGAGTCGACTCGGTTCAGTTGTCAGCTCTGCCTCCAGAGAACAATTTCACTGTGCTACAGGGATATTCACATATTATCGCAATCCCTATCTCTCCTCTCTTGTTTGTCTCTCCATTTTTCCCTCTCTCTGAGGCTAGCTTGAGGCCAGTCTATAAATACCCCTGGCTGGGCGTGTGTTCAGTGTGTACGTGTTTCTCAAAATGCAGGGATACAAAACACTTCAAGACAAAATGACCCACGTGCAGCTGCAGTGTGCCACATGTAAGACAGCTGAAAGCACTAGAAACAGAGCAGAGAGAGAAAATACACACACACTATCCAGTGCCTTTCTAAAAAACCCAGACTAATTGGGCTAAACACACAGACGCTTTCCCATTTTCCACCACACTTCGCTGTACGTGTTTGTGCTTCAATAACAGAAGGAAGCAGCAGCCTTGGAACTTGAGCCTGAGTAAACTGTGAGCAGTTATGTAATTAACTCTGAATGTCTCTGTGCCCTCCAGCTTACCTCCTTTGAAGAGCTCGGTGTGCAGGTACGCCAGGCCACGGGTGACGGAGTGAGCCAGCCGGCAACTGCCAACCCAATCGTTGGTCTGGACACTCAGGTAGCGACTCAGAGAGCCCTGAGGACAACATGTACGACAAGAAAGAACGGGACAGGGAAGGTAAGAGAGTGTAGTCTTCAGATCCTCACATTGTAACTGATTGAACCAAATATCTTATCACAGACCAACATAGGCACTGCAGCTCCTTTGAGCTATGAGGCAACTGCAGTGCTTCTATTGGTCTGCAGGAGAAAAATAATTTGTGATTCAGATTGAACAAACTGGCATAAAGTTATGATGTCTTATGATAAATATCAGCAGCAACTCAATGAAAACTGGTTACTAAAAATTATATTGGATATTATTAATTTCCTGCCTCAATTATCTCCATCAGTCTTGGCTGGGCCTGGTGCGCAAAACAAAACAAACACATGTAAAACCAACACACACACACACACACACACACACACACACACGCATACACTTAATTTTTTCTCTCAAAATCAATCACAAGGCAATTTGCGCATCCGTTACTAAAGAAAATTACATTACATCTGTTCGTTTTAAATTAATTATATTATCATTTACTTGAATGCATTATGTGTCCCAGTCTCCTGTCCTGGATTGCACTGCGTTTCCATGACAATGTGTATTAGACTAATGGTTATCACACATAATAGGCTTCTTTCATAGGCTGGACTGCAGGTCAGCTGACTTGTAATTAGCTGAAGGTTTGGACAGCAAGCATACTGAGCTTTTAGGTACATCCACATTAATATTAAAGAGTTCTTAGAGGCAGCTTTAAGCAGTCAGTGTTGATGTTTTTTTTTCACTACACCAGCTGCATGTTAATTTGTCTGCAGGGAAAAAGATGAAGGTATTGGGTGGAATATTAGAACTTTCCATTTATGAGTCTACTCTATCCATCCTTGCTGTGTTCAGGCCCGGTCAAGAGGCCCTTCCACCTTATTGAGCAGAAAGAGAATGAATAAACCCCATTAAGTGCAAATGCATCATTGTAAGGTTCTGGACCAGACGACTGACAACACCGATGGTGACTGAATCTGTTAGGCAGTTCATCTTTTCTTAAATCTGACCATTTGCTACTTTTCATTGTTTTACATCACTGTAAATTACATATGTTGTCACCTTGGGCTCAGATGACATGAATAGAGAAAAGACATTTTCCACTTTTATCTGACATTTTAAAGACTAAACTATCTGAAAAATAGGCAGGGAGGCGATTAATCGAAAAAAAAACTACAGCACAGATATTTTTTATGTTCCTTTCTTGTCTGTTTTCCTCCTCAACAACTTTTCTCTCTGCTACATTGTGAGAATGGCTGGCAGCACACTTTCAATGATGACACTGTGTCAGCTATAGGTGAGGTGTTTGAACCTATGAGAAAAATGGGATAAGCTAGCTAGAATAAATGTGTGTTAAGATGTTGCCTTTGTGAGAGTTTTTACATAGATTGGGCGAAGATGTTTTAATGTGCATCATTCATGCAGAAGAATGAAGTCCAAGAGGATGGTAATGTCAAAGTAGCTTAGTTAAGGCTGACTTTAATGTAAATTTTAATGTATTCAAATCCCTATTTAAAAATAATGTAATAATTAGTGATTTCATACATTAAAATTCAGTAATTACCACCCTAGTTGCAGTTGATCTGTGTAATAAAACTGCTTAACAAATACAAGAATGACCAGTATTAGTGTGTGAAATGCCATCCCACTGATAACAGCCTCACTGTTTCATTAGTTACTGCTAATGCCAAATCAACTTTTCATGCTGCTACTGCTGCTTCACATTAATGTCTTCTTACTGGGAAAACATGGGTGGCCTTAATTGTGAAGGATTCACAGGAAACACATTCAAACCACCAAGCATGTGCCCATAAAGTGGCCATTTCCAGCATGCTGCATCAGTGAACCTGCTGTCAAGGAGTAATGGAGGCACTATGAACAACCACAGTCAGCTTTTACGTGACTAGCTGGAGGAGTGTAGTTTACTCGGTCCTGCTGTTGTGAGGAGAACTACTGGTGCCGGGTGCAGCATGAAATCACATTACAGTTGCTGTAATTATTGACTGACTTCCTTATTAAAACGCCATGAGTCTGTTTTGCTGCACCAGCTGTGTTTGCTTCTCCCAGAATTCTGTAGTATTAAATTAAACAGGTGTTGTCAAATCCTCCATTACAACAAACAAACATTTCAAGGAACAACAGGCAAAAAACATATTCTGTATGCTGAACATACATGCTTCACATATAAAACTTGCCGCTCCCCCAGTACTCACATGTGGGTAGTAGTCCATGACCAGCAGGTACTCTGTGCGTCCCTCTGGGCCTGTCCGCTCATCGGCTGCCACAAATCGAGCGATGTTATCATGCTCCAGCAGCGGCAACCGGTAGATGGAGCATTCGTTGAGGAAGTTCTGGCGGTTAGCTGCAGTGAACACCTTCACAGCAACAGGCCGCTCATCCAGAGAGCCGCAGTACACAGCTCCGTATCTGCCACGCCCAATGAGCTGAAAGAGGTGGTGACAGCGGAAAATGCAGAGACTATTAATAGACTTGTTTGACATTCTAGACCTTTGGCACTTGTTTGTCTAGTAAGAAAAAATGTGAATGAAATGGTAATTATGTTTGAGATGCTTTGAATCCTTTGTTACAGAAACACTAGCAAGAGAAGATACAGACTATCTGACAAACACAAAAGGGCCAAAACCAGAAACACTAACAGAGGTACAAACAACCACAAATACAGACAGCCAGGGAGACAGAAGAGAGATAGGAAATAAAGTAAATTATAGTCAAACAGAAGGGTTAAACAGCCAAAATGGCCCAAAGTCAGTTCCAAATCATTCAATTAAAGAGCTGAAAAAAAAAGCATGCCATTAAGGCACAAACAGTCTGACTTAAAATTCATCAGCATGGGGGTTTATTTCTGTGCAATTTCCACCTCCAAACATGTCTGGCTATAAAATCTACTGTGGGAAACAATGGACCCTGTTTTGTCTGAGTAAGGCTCGCTGGCTTACCAGCCCTCCCCACAGGCAATGAGTTTAACGTGAAAGAACATGTGCCTGCATTTGATAAGCCACAAGGACAGTGTTCCGAATTCAACTCCTGCCTGAAAAAATGTCACTCTCTCTCTGTCTCTCTTACTCTGAATTGAAAACCACTGAACAGATGTCAGAAAGAGGGGGGAAAAAACCATGCCTGCACCTGTGTAGTTGGGTCATTATGCTCATTTCTGATTGGCTGTCCGTCCTTCTCTCTTGTCAAAGCACGCAGCAGAAATTTCATTTTCTCAGGCAGCTAACATTTTCACACTTTATACTTTTTTTTTCCTCCACTTTTATTGGCATACTAGAGTAAGTTTTTGCCTTACAGTCAGCAGTTTAACTTCTTTTTTGTGGGATAACCAACTTGTTGTGACTTGAAAAAAAAAAAAAAGTCAGACAACTCTTGGATAGGAATCTGTCTGTTATCACTGTGTGTGGCGACTGAAAGCAAGCATGCATTTGATAAAATTAACATACAGAGCCTGTTTGTTTTTTTATGCTTCAAATACTGCACTCACCAGCCTTGTTGTAGAGATTTGGAAAACATGACTAAACAAAACAGCTTTAATAAAATCTGTGTCAGGCGTGTTATATTGTGTGGTGAATCATAGCACTGCAATGTAAAAAGATTTTAAAACAGTCAAAGGCATATCATCAATCTGCTCCACTTGGTGCTATCGGTTTTTAAAAATTCAACTTTAAGAGGCTGCATGCTCATGAAACATCACAACTGTCAGAGTCTTATTTCATGCTGTTTTCTGATGGGTTGGTTTGAACATGTGGATCACGGCAGCAGTCTTTTTTTTAAGTTTTAGTTTCAGGCACTGTTCAGGCACAGAGTTTTAAATCCAGCATCAGTGGAAGTATCTCAGAAAGCGACCTGGGAAGCATCATTTTGGCAGATTTAATGAGATTTCTCTCATAGCTGCTTTTCACTAGAGACAGCCCAAAACTGAAGGGTTTACAAGAGCATTTAGTAGCAGCTATTAGTACAGCTATCAATTAAATTCTTTGAAATTTTTTAGTATGTGTTCACCTCTATTATAAATAAATGGTGAATATTACTGAAAATAAACTGGCAGGTTGTTGGTTGGCTAACCAAACCTTTAGCTTGCCATACATCACAGTGGGACAGCGCACTCAGCATGAGTCACACTCAGAACAGACAGGCTGAAAAATGCCAGAATTTCATTTGATGAATCAGCTTGTAAACAGACAAAAAATAGCCCTGTGTTGGTTTGGAAATTTCAGCATTTTACTGAAATTGTATGCTTATTTGTATGAGACAGAACTGTGATGATAAAAATGAATGGAAAAGTTTAGAAAAATGAAATTGTGATTTGGAAATGATAATGCTGCCATCCTGCTGTCTCCCATGGCTGGATTTATTTTAATCAGTTACTGCATTAATTTGCCCTCTAGTCCTCTGCTTGTATTGTTATTGTGGCTAAATGTCATCCAAAAACTGCTGACTTCCTATCACAATATGGGCTCTCTCACTTTAGTATCAGGATTTAAGGATTCTGTGTCAGTGTAAGCAAATTCCTATTTTTGTATGCCTGGCCCTGTCACTGAATGCATCCTGTTGTGATCAGATGATAAAAGTCACATTGAAACGACAAATGAAACCGGAAACCTTGATGTATTTTGGGTGTATTTTTGCCTCTATGCCTTTGGTTTCTCATTTCTCTTTCTAGCTCTGATTCTCCTTACTCCCAGACACACAGTGTAGAGATGCTGAAGATACAATACTAGAGTTCATCTTCTATACAACATGCCAATATAAATCCACAGGATTTGGGGAATAAAACACAGAGTGAGCCATGCTTTTGAGAGGGATTTACTTTACTTATTTCACATATATTACCCACCATACCCATTAGGAACTAAATAATATGCTGGTGTGGAACCATGTCAGTAATCTCACTAAATCTAGATTAGTCAAATAGCTGTAGAACAATTCACAATCATGGCTGTACTTTCTTCCTATTGGCTCATTTGATTAGTGTTGAGCTGGCACTCCCCACCGCTACACTAAATACTCTGGCTCTTTCCTGGGCCAGAAAACAAATTGATTCAACTCATGAACAGATGACTGTTTAGCTCCAAACTAAAAATATTCCAAGCCGGAGCTATTACAGACATAGAGACAGAACGACAAAGAGGCTGATGTGGGCACTGACCTCCAGCAGTTTGAGATTGTCCAGGTCGAGGGAGCTCTCAGACCCTGCAGCCTCCATCATATTGAGATTGTGAAGGCCTTGCTTGCCATCTCCTGTTAATACACACAAACTTCAGTAAACATACAGATGCGTTTCAACAAAACAAAATTCCACCAAAAACATTTAGAAATCCTTGAAAAATGAATGTCCCCTGTTCTTCCTCACAGCGTGGCACCATGGTAACTCACCGCGCATCATGCGGTAACCAAAGAAGGCTGCTGCAGCTACCACAGCCAGCACGGAGACTGTTGCCAGGGCGATAATTACTGTCTCTTCGTAGCGCAGTGTGCGAGGATCTACAAACGGGGGGAGACATCAAAAACAAGAGTACAAATCAAACTGTGACCTTTATATTGGGGGGGTGGGTTAACTGCTGAAGCTACCCTCTGGCCTTTGATTTGTAACCAGGAGTCAGAGGAAAGCAAAGTACTACAGCTACACCCAGTTACCAGTTTTAATAGGCCCAATCTGATGAAATCCAGCACAACAGATGTGCAATACAACCGGTGTTAATTCATCTGCGTCTCTAAGAATGGTATAAATATTCATGAATGCTTAGAGTGAGCCAGTAAGTAAAAATACAAACCATACAGTAATAAGATTTTATTTAAAGCAGGGAAAAAAAACAACAACACGTAATTGGAAAATCTGATGTATGCTAAAAATCTTTCTATGAAATGATTTGTCCTTTTACCACTGTATACCTTAGGAAAGTACAAACCTGGGATTTTATTTTGTGTAGGTTACACAAAATAAAATCACAGATTCCTCTCAGTGGTTTCCACATTAATAAAAGCACACTGTTCAGTCTACACATTGTCAAAAAAAATAAGTTGTCATCAAAGGTTCAACATTTCTGGATATCCCAGAAACTCAAATTCACTTCCTTATTCTAAATTTAATTCAAAAAATCTCAAAAGTGTTCTTTTTTAAAAATTTAGTAAGAGACTCTGTATAGCCATCAGAAAGTTGGCTTTATTTTGAATTTATTTCTGAATCTGGTTTCTACTATTGTCATCTGCAGTTATTGCCTGTGAAAGGCACCCTGTGGAATATCTGCTCACTAATTGTTTTGAGTGTTTCTATCATGTATGCGCATAAGGACGCACAAAAAGCAGGTTAGAAACATGGATGCAGGATCAATACATATAAAAAAAAGCTTTTTAAATAATAAAAAATTTGTTATTAGTAAAGAAATTCATTCATTAGTCATGGATCATAGGATTGTTTTTCAAGTACTAGTACCCCTATACTAGTGAATACCCACTGTGGCTGTTTTATTAATGGCTGTGGAGCACTGTTAACACACTTCCTACTCATAGGTCTAATCATATGATACAGGAATTAAAATAAGACAACAATTAAAAGTCCATAACTAATTGTATTCAACATGTCAAGCATCGTAGCACACAATTATTTGTAAATATAAACTACTAACAGACATTTACAAAATGACACCACTGAATTGCATGCTGGGTAATATTAGCAAGCCAGGTAGCTAAGTAGCTTATAGTGCGTTCCAGAGTAAGTGGGAAGTCCGAATTTCCGAGTTCCCAGCCAGAATTTTCAACTGGAACGCCCACTCAACTCGGATTTCCAAGTCGGAAAGTCGGAGCATCCCCACCAACCCCGAGTTAACAAGCCAAGATGGCGGCAGTGAACGTAAACAGTAGTAAAACTGTAAAACTTAATTTGTGCTGCCACCGTTGTGTGGTTGTGACTCGCTAAATAAGTCATAGGCAGAGCACTGACCAGGCTCTATCCAGGAACATACTGCAGTGGCGTTTTTAAGAGCACAAAAACAAGCATTGCGCTGTATTGCTAGTGATGCATGAATGGCTATACCTTGCAAAGAAACTGTTTTTCCTTGCTTTTCTGACATTACTATTAGAACGCACTCACGCACGCTCTCCCGACATCCGAGTTCTGAAGTATCTGGAACGTGGGATTAACAGTGTTTTAACAGCTGGGAGGGGCTCTACATTTAAGAACAGAAAAGACAGATGGAGGATAAAGAGAGGAGACCAGAAATGCATCAAAATAACTGGAGACCAGTGAGGAGCTGTGCCTGCTGTTTGGAAATGTTTTGGTTTTAAAATGTGACACATTTGCTGGTGGCACTGCTGTGCCTTTGTTTTCTCTGACTTTCACTGTGGGCGGAGCTCAAGCAGCTCCTCCATACACAGTGACAGGGAACCAGGTGAGGCGAAGACAAAGAGTTACTCAAAGGTTAAAAGGCATTTTTCTTCAGGACAGAATAATTAGTGCTACAAAGTTTGGAAATATTACTCAGAATGGCGCTTGCTTCAAAGCTGCCCTTCACAGCTCTGCTGTGGAAACATTAACACTAACGAGGCAGTTGTTGATTTTGGTTAAAGAGTAGCAACAAAAAAAAAAAAATTGACAACATCTAAGATAAAATCAGAATAAGCAGCCTGTTAAGGACTCACTCTCTGGGTCCATTTCAAATATTTGAACTTAAGAGAATGTTTACTGTGTTGCTGTGTGGTTTAATTTCTTTTTTATGAAGACATTCAGATGCTTTTGTATTCTGCAAACTCCTGGCAGAAGAACAAGAAATTGTAAACCTATATTTGAGGCCCACTATTGCAGAAATTATATTGATGATGATGGATGATGATGAATGATTTACGATGGACCGGGAAACCACAACAACAACAAAAAAAGCTGCAATATGCATTTTTAGTCACACTGCCCAGCACTACACTCAATACATTTGTTGATTTTACCGCCAGAATACCTGCACTGCATTATGGTATGTTTTATTTAGTTTTGTTTTTTCCCCCGCACCTTCTCACTGTGAGCTACAAGGAGCCTCTTGGTATTTTGCTTCTGTCTACACATGTGTTGTTGCTACAAAAAAAGAGGCAAGATTTTAAAAGCAATTTGAATTTGAGGTTATAAAAAAAAAAAAAATTATAGTGGGACTCTGCAGTCTAACAGCTATATTAAACACGCAGATTTTAAATGGACTAGCAGTTATGTTGTAATTTTTTCCTTTCCAAATAGCAGGTCAGTCCCTGCACACAGAGCAGTCTAACACGCACACAAACATTTAACTGTCTTGGGTATTCAAGTATGTGTGTCTGCAAATGATTGGGTGTGCCGTAAAGAAAAGAAAAGCATAAATAAAACCTACAAACAGGAAGAGCCTGGAGAGCAGCGCAGGAAGAGAGAAACAGAGAATGTGTGGGAAGTGAATGTTAAGAAAGAAAAAGAAAATATGTAAAGAGAGAAAATGGTAGGCAGATGGTCAGCTGTTTTTTGTTACGGTGACAGATATAAGCAGTTAGCTGCGATGGAGATAAACAGACCTACACACGCCTTAAATGTTCCAACACTTGCCCCCTCTCATATACCACTACTGTGCAGGAACAGTAGAGAGTCCAGAAACACACTTTCCTGCATGCGTTACAACAGACAACACACTGGGGCTGCCGTGAGACACAAGCTTTATCAATAATTGATGGCTTCAAGAGCCTAAGGGCAGCTCTGACTGACATACTAGCATGAAAATGCATGCACACACACGCTGGCACACACACAGGGGTTCACTTGAAATGTCAAGGTCACCAAGTTCATAATTAACAAGAGAGTTACACAGGAAGTTACCTGACAGAACACACACCGACACACCAAAAGACTGCTTAGAATCTCCCAAATATCGTTGACAGTGTCTACTGCCTTCAGAACATGAACAAGACAAAACTGAAGTATGTGAGCATTTTCATTAAGCCTAACAAAATATATGGAACTATGCATTTCACTATTACCATTTATCAGACAACTGTAGTCGCTAATTGTAGCAGATCTTAAGATTTTATAAATAAGGATTGAGTGCTTTTGATGTTGACTAGTCTAAGCAATTTTTTAAGTAGTTGACTAATTGCTCTTTTAAATGTTAATATATCATAAAAAGGAGCAAATCCTAATAGTGGGAAATATGGCAATTAACAAAATATCTGTTTTCTGCTTGTAAATATTTTTCAGTGTTTTAGCACTGTTGTAAGTGCAATTTGTATGTGTAATTCCTTTACATAAAACCTAACATAAAAGATAGGTTAGAAAAAAAAAATAAACTGTCTTTTTTTTTTTATGAGTGGGCCCTTTTTTTGTCTGATTTCAAATGTCTTAAAAAAATCACCTTAGTAACAGTTTATGAGTAAAAAAGATATAATAAACATATTTTTGAACATCAAAAAAAAGGATCTTTTGAATAAATTTCAACATGTCACAAACAACAGTTGCCTCAATGCACCCTACAATATTAGAAAGAGAACCTCAACAATCAGATGATCCCCAATGAGCAGCACCTGGTGACAGTGGAAAGGAAGAACTCACTTAAGCACAAGAGATCTCTGTCAGAACCAGAGGAGCAGCCAGATTTAGATTATTAGTAGAAAATATAGTCAATAAATATATCATAAATTTAAAAATAATAAAGTACTTCAACTTAAAAAAAAAAGATTTTTCAATAACATTTACTCCAAAAATAATAAATACATACATACATATATAACCTGAACTGGGACCTCCTGCGTGAGTAATTTAACCTTAGATATTTTGGGTATATTCTGACAAGAATACTGTTAAAGGAAGTATAAATACAGAAGCTTTACTTGTAACTAAAAGTTTCTTCACTGTGGTAATAGTAGTTTAACCCATCTCCTACTTCTGACTTAGGTAAATAGTCTCAGTGCTTCTTCCTTTAACGAACCCTGAATGTCATTATTCATGAGTCTTGGCTTGAGATCACTCAGACAGTCAACTGACTGAAACCATTTCCTACTTTTAACAACACTGGAGTAAGTCTGCCCAGGCATGTCAAGAAATAACAATCTAGTGAAAACGGAAACAGGATTTAGAGTTATAACACAACCCAAACTTGAGTTTCAATAATCAAATATTCCAACAGCAGCAATCCCCCCCGCCCCCAAAACTTTCCTTTCTTTGTCATCTGTCTACACAGTGGAACAGTCACCGGCACGCCCGCAGACAGACAGATAAAGCAGACGCCGTGTAATCCAT
>VVAS01119102.1:10231-20874 GCA_015103295.1 Ptychochromis oligacanthus
TTAGCCAAAGCAAACTATTACATCTGTCAAACCTGTTCCCTTTTAGCTTTGACATGCGTGGCTGTCAATGGAAGTGACACAATGGAATGTACAGACGATTTCACTGCTAAGCAAAGCTACAGAATGAAAGCAGAGGTGTAAAGGACAATTGTGTGTCCTTGTATTCAGCTAAATATATTTAAAAAATCATTGGTACACTCAGCAGTACAGCAGTCCTAAACATGAGTTAAAAGTGGCGACAGTGAGATGCAAGAAAGAATTCTGGGAGTCAGCTTAATTTAATTCACCATCTAATATTCTGACTTGGCTAGTTTGTCAAAGCAATTTGTAAACTTTGCTTTTTAAAGTGCTGTATAAAAAATATTGTTGATGATGATTTTGTTTGTGCTCCATTATGTTTGACTCTACATATTCTCCCACACTTTTGCTTAAGCAAAGAAGTACACAAAAAAATGGAAAACTGTCCAAATACTTAGAATTTTAACTTTACATCTGTGTGTATGCAGATTTATACTCTCTATTACCGTGAGTGGTGTGATAACCAGCCTAGGACAGGCTCCCAGATATTCATAGCCGTAAATGTAAGTGGACAGTGCCATTGTGGCTACACAGTTGTTCAGGTCCATGTCCCAGTAGTAGCGTAGCTGTCTCTGCCATTCAAAGCTGTACCTGGTGTCAACCTGAAGAAAATCTCAAGTCAATTTAAGGTGGTGACCTGTTACAAGACTTTTTTTTTTAATTACACTGATCACAGGAAAATCTCCAGTTAATTCTTGTAACTATTATACTAAGCTAAGAACAGACGTATATCAGTGATCAGTGGTCAGTGGTCTGCTAACACTGCACTATTGTACCTTTTGCCGGACTAGATCTGTGACAATGTCTCTAGCATGGACATCAATAGTGATGAGGGCTGTGATGATATTACGATGTAAAGCAGGGAGCTGTCCTCGCACCAATGCGGCTAGGGCATTCAGTCTCTGGAGTGGATGGAAACATAACCATGCAAGCATCCTTGGGTTATAAAGTTGAAATTAAACAGTAAAGAAAATTCCAGACTTGTTTGGTCACATTAAATTTTAACCATACAATGAAGAAAGTAGTAAAATAATTTATACTGTGATTTACTTCAAAGTTGGTGCCTTCAAATTCCTGCAAGGCAGCAAAATGGTCATGGTCTCCCTCCAGGCAGGCATCCATGTCCCTGCACCACATCATCTGTGATATGGTCAGCACTACCTGGTGGACAGACATAAAAGACAAAATTAAATTAAAATCTTTTATTAACAAAAAGCATGAAAAAAGTAAATAAATAAATAGCGAAATCTATGAAAGCTTTAGATATGACAGTAGGAGTCTTGGTTCACTCCTAAACAACCTGACAGTTATATAGCGCTTGATGTTAATACACCTGCAAAAGTGCACTTTATTAGTAACTATATGAAATTAAGTCTTGATGTGTTCCAACTTCAACACTATATATAGGACAGTACACACCTCTGCTTCTCAGAAAGTTTGAAAATTTACTTTAAAACATTTTTTGTGTGTTTTTCTGTGTGTGTGTGTACCTGTGACGGATGTCCAGCCACCACCCATTCCTCTCTAGACTTCACCTGGTAGTCTGCAATGGCAGCCTTGCTGAGCCGTCGCAGTGAGGAGAACATAGCCTCCTCCACTTTGCAAAGCCAATCTTCCACATTTCCTTGTGCTTTCAGACCTTCAGTCAACCACACCTTCGTGCACAGAAGAACAGAATCAGTTACAGTTGAGGATTTGATTACATCTGTTTTGTCTTTTTTATGGTATACTGTAATTTATGCCTGAGAAGAGACTTTTTTGTCTTTTGGACTTGAATCTGAGTACAAGGAAACCCAGAGCAGAAAACAGCTGTCAAGCAAAAGATTCTCGCAAAAGAAGTTTCCACGACAATATCACTTTTCATTCTCAATTATGTTTTAATTTTGTGTGCAAGCTAAAACTTAGGCTGTCCCTTTTTTCCCTTAATTGGTGCTTGTACTTCTTGCATAATGTGAGATAATTTTCACTACACTAAAATAGTTGCTGAGTCAGAGAAAAGTTGTATTTATTCAAGACAGTTGAAACTTTAAAATCTGCAGTTGTATTTAAAAGTTAATATACTTTGTGATTGGGTTAACTATCATTCTAATTAATAATATTGTTATGTAAAACTATTCTCTTAACAGAACATCTCTTAAAAGATGTGCATGCAGGCTTCTCCTTGCTTTCAAATTACTGGTTACATAATAACAACAACAACCACTACCGGTGGCTCACTCAGTGGTCCAATCTAAGAATTCTAACCTGTCATATAGATGAGTAAGGAAGCATAAGAGAATTTTTTTTCTCAATTTCTCTCTACCCTTTTAGGAAGGACTGGAACAAGAGAATAACAAGCAGAATAAAAAACACAGTCGCAGAGAATAATGACCAAATGTGTGAAGGTTACTCAAACCTGACCTTTTCTCCCTCAGGCGAGACCATATTCAGGATGTCTTTGCTATATATGGTCTTCTGTTCTCCAGCATCCACCATTTGTAGAGCACCAGAAGCTTGTTCAGGCAACAAAGCAAACTCCAGTCGTGTAATGGCATCAAAACACTTCCTGAGGTGAGGCTGCACTGCCTGAGGGTTACGTGTCTGAGCCAGTATCTTTAGCAGCTCATCATTGGATAAGAAGTAAAACCTATAAGTCATAAACAAAGGAGAGCAAAGCAGAGTGGGCAGATAGTTAAACAATTTAAGAATAATCTTTGTCAATTTAAAACATAAAAATGTAAAAATGTAAAATGTTAAGAATTTAGAGGTTTCATTATTTATGGTACCTAAATGAATTAAGGCCAAAAAAACCCAACATTAAATAGCCATAATCTTCAAGTAGTCAGGTGTCAATAGATTAAAAATAGTAACAATTATGCAGTGAAAATCACTGCATGGTCTCAGGAACACTTTTAAAAACCACTGTCAGTGAACCCAGTTCACTACCTTATCCATAAATGCAATTTAAAACTCTACATCATTAAAAGAATAAAAACATATAAAAACAAAATTGTGCCTTTTCTGGGCCTGAGATAATTTAAGATGGAGCAAGTTGAATTTGAAAAGGGTCCATTCAAAATTTAGAATTCTCTCTAAAAGTCATGACCGGCATATCCTTTGGACAAGAGGAGAGGCTTGTCATCAATTCAAAAGCTAGCATCCATGATGGTATGGGGGTATATTTGCACACATGGCAAGGGTAACTTTTACATCTGTTAAGCACCATCACTGCTTAATGATATAGATAGGTTTCGGAGCAAGATATCCAGACATCCAGTGAAAAACTTATTTCAAAATCACAACAATTGGTCTTAGTGTGGTTGTGTTAAAACAAGAGTAATGCAAGTGATGTGATGCAACACAGTGAAAAAATACCAATTGTCCCAATTTTTAGAAGTGTTGCTGCTATCAAATTCAAATTTTCCATATATTAAAAAACCAAAAAAAAGAGTACATTTTATGCAGCATCTGAAAAAGTTTGGATGAGGTATTAATATATCTGATACGTTTTCTAAGTTCTCTTGTGAATAAAATACAGGTTTATAAGATGTGCAAACCATTGCATTATGTTTTTATTTATATTTTACACAGCATCCCAATTGGGGTTGTAAAAATAATCTGAAAATGTTTCAATGACATGTACACATCTGTCTCTCTCTGATGTAAAGGTCTGCCTTTCTCATATCTAACAAATCATGTGTGCATAGTACCTTGGGAAGATGACTCTCTTGGACTCCAGGTAAGCTTCCAGACACTTCTGTATCTCATCCAAAAGAGCATTGTTGCACTGGAAAGTCTCCAACAGATCTGTTTAGGATAAAACAACAGGATTGTATGCAGCGTGTCAACATATTCACCTGCATGAATGCATGTGTTTTCATGTAATTCTGCCTTTGTCTTTCAGCATTTACATGCCTACAATGCCCGTTTTCCATGCATTCTGTATGGTCACGTACCAGACTGTGTGACTGCTTTAAGCGCATTGGGCATCTTATTAACCTTAGCCATGATATCTTTCCAGGACTTGTCAACCTTAAGAAACATCTTTGACTCAGCAGGCAGCTGCTTCTTGATGTCTGGAGCCAGGAAGATACTCTCTAGGTATAACCAGTTCCTTTGGCATGTAAGCCACTCATCCTGGAAAGGAGGTAATAAAAAATGGTAAATAACAACTAGAAGGCAATGGAAGATAGTAGGGACAATGTGAGGAGACAGAGTATTAAAATGTATAGAACAGTGACTGTTACCACAACACTGCTCCCTTCAAATATTAAACTCAGTGAACATTGACAAAGCATATATTTTGCAAGTGTTTTGGTTTCTTGTCTGTAGCCACTAGGGAGAGCTGCTGTTTAGCATTTAAGGGTCAAGCCAATCTGAATCAAACCAAATCTGCATTTAAGGAGTACACAACCCTTTACTACCTAGACAAGAATCACTCAGAGCCAAATTAAAGATCAATCTATGCTTTTCTTTTTTTAAAGCCTTTACCAGTGTTTGGTTAAAGAGGGTCAGCTGTCTTAGCAATTTGTCCACCCTGAGCTTGATGGGAGCCACATAGCGTGAAGATGCCACTGTAGACACGTTGATAATGCTGTCATCTAGGAGTACCTTCACACAAAACATACACAATTTTAGATACTGAAACACTGCTGCTGTTTTACAATACACTGCATGAAAGTGTTACACGTTACAACCTGGATATCATCCGTGCCTCCCAAGATAAAGACATCTTTGGAGTCACCATGAGACAGCACAGTAAACTCTGTGTTCTTCCACAGATCCTCCACCTGCAAGACTCATTAGAAGTGCTTCATCAACATGGGGTAACTGTAGGGTATTTCTCAAATATCTTTTTTCATGCGTGTGTATTCTCCCACAAACTGAATTTCCAGAAGGAAAGTAGATGTCATGCCTAATCAAGTGCCAAATGCGACACAACAGCCAAGACAGCTTACTTTAGTAGTAAGAATGGAGGAAGAAATGCTAACCTGCCTATGTCTGATGTTAAAAAAATATCTGCCATATTGCACCTCTGAAGCTCAGTTATTTAAAACTCTGTATCTTGCTTTGTTAATTGGTTAAGCTAACCTAAGCTAACTGTGTCCTTGCTGTGTTTTACACTACAGTGATTTTTTTTCACTGTGAATTCAAGTAACATTTGAGTGGCTTTGGCTCATATGTGGGTATACAATGGCATGACTGAATATTCAACAGAGAGTAATGTAAACACAATTTCTACTGCAGTTTATCCAGTGAGATATAATATCTGTATAAATATTGCTATGCAGTCCACACACCTTTGAGATAATGGTCTCTACTGATGCCTCTCCTGAAGCTTGTCCTGAAACCTAAAAGTTAAATATTGTGTTAGGTGGGGTTTTCTTTGTTTGTTTTTTGTCTGATCTTTATGTTGCTGAAAATTAATTAGATTTTGTATTTCATTTAGAATAGTGACCTAAGGAGGTTGTCATTTAATCACTACAGTTTTAATTGTAGTATTGACTCATGAGCCCATTAAGATGATTTGGGACAAGACATTTCATTCAATCAATCAGTAACTAGTTTAAGTATTAGCCTGTGGTATCTACTCAGTCAGTAGTAACCAGAGTCTCATAAGCAGAGCAAGCAGATCTCATAGTATCTACATTTTACCTCCTGTATCTCATTGCCATATGAGAAAATATTGAGCTCCTCTAAAGCAGCTATAGTAAGTTCCTCCACACTGATTGAAGTCCCCACCAAAGACTCCAAGGTCTTCCAGTGTTCTGGTTTCATACATGGGTTACGCAGATCAGTGATCACAGGCAGCTGAAAAAAACCAAAACAAAACACATGAATAGCACTTAGGCAGTCAATGACTTTAAGCCCATATTTTAATGTGGCATCATTTTAAAAAGTGATTGCTGGTAACATTCTTTATGCTGCACGAAAATGTCAAATACTATAGAAGATTTTGTTGTACCCACTCTGTGCTTCATCGCTTCCACTTTGTACTTCAAACAGGGCACTATATTGTTACGTGGCAGGCCCTTCTCAAGCTGGTTGGCGTGCTTGCTATATTTGTTGACCTGTGAGCTAAACTGCTCCATGTCCAGTTGTTGAAGTGTGCTCTGGGGATGGGTGAAATGGAAGTACACAGCAGAGCTGATGACATACACACATATGTCTGTAGATTATAGTGTATGCATGTATAGACTTACAATACATACAGAATTTAACTTGTGCACCTCACCTGCTGCCATTCATTCTGTAAAGCGTCCCATTGCTCCAGAGAGTCCCAGAGCAGCTGAATTAGCTTGAATTTTGCAGTTAATTGCTCCAGTGACTCAAACCTGGTCACCTCCATCTTTATTAATCAAAAGATAGAGGATGGGGCAGTAGGTTAGGTTGGGTTGGGTTGGTTGGCATTTTGATTTATAAAGTTGACATAGCATGATTATTTCTCTATGGCACCACTTTTTCAGCACAAAGTAAAATTGGTATGGCTTGACATTACATTAATGATTTAAAGAATTTGAGCACCTTGAATTTCCTCTGGTAGGATGTGTAAGAAGATGCCTTGGCCTGTAGTTCTTCTATGGAAATCTGGATCTCCCCGAGCAGTAGACGCACTTGCGATGAATCAGCATTGATGTCTAGAATTTGTGGATCCTACACATTAAAAACCACAAGGCAAACAAGTAAAAATGGGGCAGATATATGATATGTACATGGAGTAACAAAGTAAAGCATTAACACCTTAAGTCCTGCTTAAACTTTGTGTTCCTAGCTTTTAATTATACCAAATGCATTTTTTTTCATATCTATTAGCTTACATTAGTAAATAGAAAAAAAAAACAATACAACATCTTCTCATACCTGCAATTTAAGCTGGATTTTCATGTCCTCTTGTTGAAGGTCCTTTATATCCTTCTGCAGGGAGCTGCAAAACTTGCCCATGGTAGAGTCCCTTTCTTCCACTGCTTTCTCCATGATGAGTTGTAATGAGTTAATGGAGGGTTGCAATGTGGCAAGAACCACAAGATCCTCTGGTGGTGTGGGAACTGAGTACATGTTGATCAGATTGTACATTTTGCATACTGTTTCCTGCTCCTCTTCTAGTTCTGTAATCTAGTGAAATGGAGAGAGTGTAGTAAAGTAGAAAAAGAAAAGTTAGTAGAAAAGAAAGAAAGCAGACTGACTTGATGAACTATATATTGTAAAAAGAAGCTTTACTTTATTGGTTTTGTTATGAACTTGTTAACTTGAACGAACTTGAATTGTTAAAAAAAAAAAAGAGCACCTTACCCTGTTCTGAATCTTGTCCAGAAATGTAAGAAAGTCAGCCAACTCAGCAGTGGTAGAGGGATGGAAATCTAGTTTAAACTGGGCCTCACAAACTTCCGTAATTATGGCGTCTAGTTTTCTCTTAGCGAGTTGGGTGAGCATCCGATTGATGACCTGCAGAAGAAATTCAGAAAAAAACAACAATTTCTACCTACCCTAACATTTTGGTTGCAGTGTTTATTTGGAATGTAGTTGTACTGGAAAGTATTTCTTGCATTAGATGACTCAATGGGACACTGTGCTATACTTTGCTTACTTCTTAATTTCAGTAACGTTTAATGAATACACACTATCTCTAATCATGTATTAACAAAGGCCTATATGGTCTATTGTTTAAATCACATTTTATGGTCAAAACACAAAAAAGTTTTAAACAAAAACAACCAACATTAATTTATTGTTGTAAAGTTTAGAGAAAAAATCCATGAAAAAATAAAATAAAATCTGTAAATTTCAGATGATTATGTTGTTGGTGTATGTCTGTGTGTACAGCATGCATGGGTATATGGGCTAATCCTGACCTCCAGACATCGGAGGGGAGAAGACACAAGCTTCTCTTTGAGCTGTCTTTTGTCCACAAGCAGTAGGCCCAGATCTCTCTTCTGTTGGATTCCTAAGGCATCCTTATGCTGATTGTGGTATAACTTGAGCGCTTTTTCAAAGAAGGACAGATCTGTGAGACAAAATCAACAATCATCAGCAAAAAAGAAAATAACCTTTATGTTGCATAATTTGTATTTTTTCTGCTTTTCATTAAGTACACCTTGTTCACTTAATGCTTTTTTGTGACTTAACTTTATTTTCTACTTTTCAGAAGCATGTCCATTATCCCCATTCCCTCTTTGGACTGTGTCCTCAAATGTTTCAAAGAATATTAAGAGCATTAATAATTGAAAACATTCTACAAAAATAACAACAAGCAAAGTAAGGGCACAATGAAAAAAATTGGGGAAAAAATAAATTCTTAATCATCTATTATAGCATTAGCAACAATAATTGACTGACCTTGTGCTGTTACCTAAACCTACTGTGACTTTTAATTGTAGAGAGAATTTAATTATGACAAACAGGTATAGAAGAAATTCAGTTTCCAAGGGTAGTCCAAGCATAGGGTCTATGATGTAAACCAGGAACCTGTTCACATCTCAGAAATAGGGCTTCTCACAAGAGTTGCAACAGAGACTTGCAATGACAATGCTACAACAAAGTATTTTACAATCTGGGTATTTTTTTGCATTACAGTATAAATGTAAAAATTATTTCTGGTAAAATTCAGATTTTTGTTCTCTGCAAGCTGATTTTCAATATTCACAAATTGCACAAACTTGTTTTAAAAATTATTTATAGAATTAAAATTTGTTGTTAATAGGCTAGAAAAAATACTATCTAATGGTCTCTAAAGGTAACCTGATTTTGTGACCACTCTCCTTGGCCCCCCAAAACTGACCCAAAGGCTTCTAAAATCCATTTCCCAAAATCTTAGTGACATCTTTATTAATCTGAAACTGAGTCATGTTCTCAAAGTATTTCCATAACAGCAAAAAATACAGTAAAGAATAGCATCAGGGTATGAAACGACCAATATAAACAATTCAGGGTTTAAATAAATAAAAATATCAGCTTTGCAAACGTATTATGAGGGAGGACATGCATTTGGTATATATCAAGGATACACTGAGTGCTTTTAACTTTTATTTGTTTACAGGAAAGGGCACCTTGACTGCAGAGGAAAGCTGAAACCTGTTCAAGGTTTTGTTTGTTTGTATGTGTTGTTTTTAAGTGTCCAAACATCTGGTAATTAAAGCATTTTTTTTTTAACAAAACAAAGAGGAAAAAAAGAGATTTACTGATTGCAATTCTATTTCCTGAATGCTTACTATACTGCAAGTGGGAGATGTGATACAAAAAAAGTTTTTTGTTGATGTACTACACATTACCATCATCCCGTCCCTGCACTGCATCCAGATCCACACTTTCATTCTCCTTATAGAATATTTGAAAATGCTCAAACATGTGTGAGTACACTTTTGCAGCATCAAAGGCAAACCGGAATGATTCCTAAGGGAGAAAAAAACACATAAGACCAATTCAAGACTGTGAGGACACTGTACATCCTAAGGAAAAACAATACAGTAAAACACTGACCTGGATGTCTTGCATGATACTTTGAAGGTCGACATCATTATTTAGGATGAAGTTCAAAGAGGGGGCATTTCTATATTTATTTATCACCTTCCAAACACACATAAAGCACACAAATACTATTACATATCAATTTTCAAATTAAAATCCAACATAGCCATAATATTTCAATCATATCAACTAATTCAACATTTACAACAAATTTATCTTAACTATAAATATGAGGGCAGATTGAAAACAAGTTGAAACAGACTGAAGCACTTTACTACCTCATCCTCTTTAGGTTCTATCACTGAATCAAAAACAGGATCCGTGGTAAGTGCCTTAACTGACATCACCATATTCTCAAGCTGCTCGATAAAATCTGCAATAGTCTCCTGTAGGAAATAAGGAACATAATGTAGATGGCTATTTCTTGAGTAAAAAAATGAAGTGTAAAAGCTGGAAAAAAAATAAACACACCTGAAAGTTCTCCTCAGAGGGTTTATATGCCAAGCCATTAGTGTCCAGCACCAACTCAGACATGAAAGCAGGACGGAAATGAGGCGCTTCTGACTCAACAGACTAATGAAGATACAAATACCAACAAAAAACAAGCTGAATACAAGACTGTGTCAGCATGACAACTTTCTTGTAGATACAGTAATAAAAACAATGTTTTTACTGTTACTTATACTGAAAAATTGCCCTACCTTCTTATCCATCTCTTTTTCAGCACAGTCAGTGGCAGCCTCAAAGTCGTGGGTCCAGCTTTGAATAATGGCATGGCTGGGTGTTTGACCTACCTGGGCCTGGAGTAGAGCCCGTATTTCATCCACTGTATTCACCACAGAGCTGTGCAAGGTGGTGACAACCAAATAGTCAACAAGTCGAATTAAGCTGAGGAGGTAAGAGACAGAGACTACGTTAGTGTGACAGATGCGATTGATTAATAAATCATGTTTTTATTACATTTAAACATTTGAGCCATCATTAACTATATTTGTAATATTTGTTTTTGCCAGTTTTTTTGGCATGTAGTTTCATTGTTGATATCAGTGTTTTGTCATTAAAACAAAAAAAGGGGTTAAGTACAATATGTTTGGTACACAAATCAAGACAGAAAGCATATGAAA
>VVAS01119104.1:4073-16096 GCA_015103295.1 Ptychochromis oligacanthus
GGGAGAAACGTGAGAGCAATGAGGACTGATAATTATAAAATAAAATAAAATGTAAAAAAAAAAAAAAAGAAAAAAAAAAAAAAAAAAAAAAAAAAAAAAAAAAAAAAAAAAAAAAAAAAAGCGTGTTCAGGGAGGTCTTTAAACAACCATTTATAGTTAGGAAGGATTTATAGTTAGGAAGGTCTCAAACCAGAAGCCTACATCTTTGACCTCAAGAGCTAGGAGAAGGAGAACTAGGTTCCTGTCTTGCGTGGCATAAATCAACAAGGCTACTGGGCAGCAAGAGAAGCAGTTTAAATCCCTCACTAATGGTCATCAGCATCTTTGGGTGTGAAATCTGTTAAGTGACAAGTGTGCCTGAATTTCGATGACCCTGTGTCAGCATGAGGCCACAGCTCTGTGTTTACAGAAGAGGTGATGGCACATGCCAGCATTCCTTTGAAATGTGACAAGGTGAGAGAGCAATAATGAGATAATCTCTGATTTACGAGTTACAGTAGCTTTAATGGGAAGCGGCCTAGCAAGGAGCTCTTTTGCTAAACTGCTGGCATTACGCAAGGCAAAAGGCACTGACTGCGCTGCTGGAGTGCTGAAAACAGTATTCACATTTCATCATCATTTAAGCTCATACAGCGATGCTGTGAGGAAATAGTTACTTATTTACGCAACATGATCACCCATTTGCAGTTATGCTTCTGGCCACCTGGCAAACATAAGGCCAGTGTTCACAGTCCACAAACTCATGAGGGAACTATCTGGCTCTTTCGCTGTTAAATGATCTACTATGTTCACCAGCTTGTTGGTAACTGTTTCTGTCTGTCTTCTGTTGCTGGGAAGGCAGTGCACAGTGGTTTGCCTATTGTTGCAGCCAAAAATGAGAGTAAACAAAAATCTTACATTTTTGGACAGGACAGCTAAACAATCATCTCCAACTTGCTTTTATTTTACTGAGTGTGCCTGTACAAGTGTGTTGCTTTTATTTTACTGTGTGGCTGTACAAGTGTGTTGCATGACAGTTTTGATCTGTATGCTGCACATTACTACAACTTATTGATCAGAAACATCTAGTTTGGAAAACTTTGATATGAATCGCCCATGCTGACTGAGAGCATTTCCTTATTTACAGCACCAGCCTGAAGAAACAGGGAGATGGAAGGAAGCTGTCCAGTCCAAACAACCCCTGAAAGCCCCTGCAGCACTGACTGCTTGTACACTTCATTCAGTTGTGGTAGTCCTAGTTTTACTACCTTGCTTGGAGCTGTTTTGATGGCAGTTTATGAGAAGGTAAGAGGTGGCTTTATGCAAATACAGGCTACAAAAAAAGATGTGTCAAAGTCCAACACCTGTCTGCTTTGTTTTTATCCACAGGTTTGTGCCATATTAAAGGACAAAAACAACAGAGTGTCTTAATAAGATGAAGACTAGCCTCCATGTGCCGGCAGAACAGATTCAGTATGCGTTGGTATTGTTTTGCAGCTGAATAAAGTCCTTTAAAGACAGTTCAACGTCTATTTGAGCAACAGCTTTGTGTTCCAGTGGTAATGTTGAGAAATATGCCTGCTTGGTCTGTGCAGGATCTGTGTTACACTCTACAGTGACTTCTCCTTCCTCTCTCTGCCTCCTCCCCTCCCCCAGTCTGTGTAAAAACAAATCTCCTTTTCTGCTCTGAGCCAGAAAGTATTGAGTCAACAAATGTCACTGCAGCTAGGCAGGGGCTGTGGGGAAAGAGGTGGGGTCTTCATTTAAGACCGCAACATAGCTAAAAGCAGATTATTTTAAGACAACATCCACCTGGTAACTAGTGAGCTGCCTTTCACATGTACCCAAAAGGACACACTGACTTATCTTAAAAAAGTAAAGTTGAGGTGCTCAGGCCTTCATTCATTTGAATCTGGTTATTCCTCAAAGAAAAAGACAAATACTAGCACACTTTTTTCTAAAAACCTATAATCCTTCTTATCACTATCATCAGTGAGATTTGTGAGATTATGTTTAGCAGCTTTAACATCACACTTTGCAAACTGAACATCAGAGTCGTTTCTCCTAACTTACAGAAATCTATGACAAAAACCACAGCTGAAGTATTAATATTTGCATGTTTAATAACACATTTTTTTTACTTGTGTTAACTCAGCAACATTCCTGGGCTGAATTGGTCTTTTGAAACACCCTTATCCCCTTTCTCTCCCATACTGCACTCTCTTTTTCCAGGCCCACGTGGTGTGTGTCAACAGGAGGTGGGTCTTGGCCGACACATGAAGTAAAGTATGCTGCCTGTAGAGTTGTCTTACAAGTCACTCTAAAAATGAAACAGCCGGCAAGGTTGTGAAAAATAGGGCAGAGCCGTTGGAAATTCATTGCTCAACTGTTTGGACTCCAAACTGGCCACATGTTATTGTTTCTGCAGTGCTCTCAAAAGGGAGTGCTGTTACACCGAAGGGGAACTTCTCTAACCTCTGACAGAAAAAGAAAGAGACAGACTGAAAAAGGAGGGAAAAAACCCTGAGTCATTTGGCTTCCTGTCTGAGAAAAAGGAAGTGGGTGGAGATATCTTCTACTTTGTGACAGTCAGATAGTTGAGACCAGTGCAATATTGAACAGAAAGTGCACAGAGTCCCGTCCCGATCACTGAATCCACTCCAGTGCTTCGGGGCAGCTATAGTGTTCACTATTGTGTACGGCTGAGGGAAGAAGAAAAAAGGAGGGAGCATAGGGGGGAAGAAAATCTGTCTCTTTGTGTGGGAAGGACTCAGCAAGAAGGCAGATTTTGTAATTATTTGAGGTAGCCACCAAAGCAAGGCTCTTCCTCCTGACCTCCAACAGCTTCTTGTCCAATCCATGTACCTCTGCTGCCTTACAGGAGTCACATATGAGTGGGCTTCTCAGGCCGGCAAACAGCGACACCCGGGCTTCTCCTGATGATGAGAGCCGACGTCAGACTGGTTTCCATGAATATTGATGTGGATAGTCTGTTTCATAGAAGAACAGAAGGAGGCAAGATGGCTGCCCTTTAGGATTTGTTAAAGAGGAGATCCAGACGGTTTGTTGGAATTTCTACAAAGTGGAGGGACGTAAAAAGCAGGTGAGAACTGGCTCAGTATCTCAATAATCTGTTTGCCCTTCCACCCTGTAACCTTGTGTGTAATTTTTTGGTGGCATTTTGTCAGATGAAGTACAGCAGATGCCCCACACCGTAAAAAGCAAGAGCCAACATAATAAGGAGGGGATATTAGATAAAGCTACTCCAACATGGCTGACAAATTCTTTCTTTTTTTGCCAGCTAAAATTGAAAGACAGCAATTGTGTTTTCCTGTGTGTCTTTCTTGCTGCTTTTGAATACATAACAGAAAATAGTGTACTTGTTCAGATTGCTTGTTCAGGAGTTTTTTAAGGATAATTTAAATGCCTGTGTGACACTACCTTTACAATTTCACCTTGGCCTTTTCTTAAACACATTAAAAATGTCTTAAATATGTAATATATAAGCATTTTTACATGAGTGACTTTGTAAGTGTGAAAACACATTTGTAGCATTTATGTGTAATTAATGATTATTACAAAATAATAATTATCATTATAGTCTTTTTTTGATTAAATGGGTTCAGATACAGGAAACATTATCCACTTTGGCTTCTCCACTCCTTATTTACTGCTGTATGTGTGCATTTGTTGTTCAGTAGACTTCACTAGGAGAGTAAAAGTCCAACCTGAGCATGTCCAGCAGTAAGTGCACAGAGTCTGCACAGCAGCAGAGCTGAAATAGCTTCTGGCTTTGTGTATATGAATCAGCTTTCATTGCTTTCACCACTGAGTGACGAGCAGACACAAAGGCAAATCCCAAGGAGAAGCACAAGAGAAGAGAATTGTGGTGGCAGAGCGTAGTGAAGGCAGGCAAGGTCAGAAAGCTCTGAAGGAAATGAAATTCAATCCTACTGCACCATTAAGTGGGGGAATAAGAACGGTAATTCTGGAGAAGATTTCTCTTACTTGGTTTTAAACTTGGCACTAAACAAAATGCTGTTATTAGGGAGCAACAGCAAATGTTCTATTCCTCAAAATAGCTGACTAAAATTAAACAAATGGTTACTTTGCAGGATATATGTGTTTATTTTAATGCAATCTAAGCAGTAAGATGTCACAGCTAACAGGGTGTTGTGTTTTGTTATTTTTGGAAGCAGTTTTTCACACAAAGATTATTGACAGGTCAATTCAGATTTTGCCTTTGGAGTTCAGTGTGTATGAATTGTAACTATTTTTAAAGGAATTAAAAAAGTTAAAAAACAGCAATGTCGCCTTGCATTAATAGAAAATTAGCAAAAGTACAATAATGGAGTTGTATCAGTAAGATTATCACCTATATGACCTATTTAAAAAAAAAAAAAAAATACATGACATCAAGTCAAGAAACATCAAGTCTGAGTGCTGAGTGCTACCCTAAGACTAACATCTGAATAGCCCATTAGGATATAACAGATTTCTGAAGTTTGTATATTGGGCTTGTGTATTGTACAGACTATAGTCATAATGTAGCCATGTGGCCTCAGGCCATAAGCAAAATAAAAGCAAGGTGGAAACTAATGATGGACATTTAATTGAGCATTACACTTTAACAAAGCTCTCTGAAGGAGTAATGCAGGACTTCGGTTTTACCTTTAATCAATGCCAAAGTTTTCAGAAACTTAAACTGACTATACGAGATCCACTGAAAGTGCAAGATTAAAAGAGGTTATAAAGATGGTAAAGGGGCAGTGAAGCCAAAATAAAGCCAGCTGCTTGTCAAATGACTAGAAGACAGTTACCAA
Source organism: Ptychochromis oligacanthus (assembly GCA_015103295.1). NCBI lineage: Eukaryota > Metazoa > Chordata > Actinopteri > Cichliformes > Cichlidae > Ptychochromis > Ptychochromis oligacanthus. Next base: position 8,876 of record VVAS01119104.1, read on the forward strand.
GTTTTACTGACAAAGTAGCAGTTTTTTTTTTCCCCCCTCTGGTTGTCTCTGTTGTCTCCTGCACTATGGTACACCTTCTGAAAACACATCTGCTCTTAGCAGAAGAGAATCCTATTTTAGTTGCTGCTAAACTTAAAAACCAACAGTAGTGGTGTACACCTCTTCCGCAATGCCATGGCGGTGTTTTGACATGGTATGCATGGTCACTGACTGTGTAGCGTCAACTAGAGTGCTTAAGCAAGGGTGTTCTCCAAAGTATTCATAAAGAATGTTGTGACTGCATGAGATCAGGTGATCCATGCCTTTGTGTGTGTAAGTGTGTATAGTGCTCCCATTGCCCTATTCATGAGGTTAAGACACTGCAGATAATGCCTAATGTGCCATTTGAAAGACTAGACACTGTTTTTTGATGAACAGAAATGAACCCAGTTTGTTTTGTGCTATGAAAGCATATTATAAATCTGAGTCATGGTCTGCTGTTATAACTTGTGGCTATAGCCACACTAAGTTCAGTTTCCATTTGGTTTTCGTTCTGTTTGCAATTCCAGACCACCAAACAAACGTATTTGCATTTCTCCTCTTCTACAATGAATGTCTGAATTTCACATTTAGCAAAAACTTCTCCTTCATTGCCATGTTCAATAACTTGTACCGCAGTGCTTATATATGCAAATGTAAATATATGAGCTGCTACATCAATTAATACTGAAGATGAGAGCAGAAATTAAGTTTTCAAAGTTTCACAAGTATTGAGATTTATAATTTATAATAATGTATGCACAGCTTTAGAAAGGTGACAAAAATACTATGCATGTGAATACTGCCTTTGTGTGTACACATGGTTTTTGTCAGTTTTGTGCATCTGGCCCTCAGGTTTTCAAACTAAAACTGGGTCAACAAGGTTTCCCATCATCCTAGAATGTGTGATAGTGTGGATGCCAAGTTTAACTACAACAAAAACAGTGTGGATGTATATCTTTGTGTTCAGCTGCATTGTATTTACATATACTAATCCTGACCTGCAAAATAATAATAAAAAAGTAAAAAATGAAATGCACAGTCTAACAATTTTGCAGTTTTATGTTTCTCTGCATTGCTGCTGTTACACTGCAGCTGAAAAGGCATGAAGGCATTAATAAGGCCACAGGGGGCTGAGTGGGGGAAGGGCCATATAGATCAATCACATGCACATAGCCTCTCTCATCTATCCACACCTACAGATAAAGCCTTGCGGGTGGACTGCTAGTTCGTCATGGTCTTAAGTTCCCTTTATGTCACTCCTGGGGCAAAGACAATTTCACCTTTGGGAAGAACGTCCAGTTGCCATAGCATTCCACAACAATGCTGTCTACTTAAAATACCCAAGCCTTTACCCAAACCCTCACCTCTGACCCTGCTCTGTCCAGCCCATGTATCATTTTTCCAACCAGAGGTTGTTTCACAAATGACACAGAACAGGTCCAGTGGCAGGCTAGACATTTTAGATTGCACTATACCTGCTGGCCATAGCTCAACTGCTTTCCTAAGACAAAATGGCGAGATACTGAGTGTTGTTATTGATTTCTGCAATATTGATTTTCATCTAGTCTGCTGCTGGGGGTTTATTTTTCTACAGAGAGCAAGGGAGTAGCAGCAAACCACTATCAGATGTTTCTACTGTGGAATAACACTGCTGTAACACATTTGAACACATTTTAATACATTTGCACACAATTTATCATCACGTGTGAATTTTCGTATGCTGCAATCTAAAAGCACCAAAATCTTGACGTTGCTTCAGCCTCAGCCATCCCTGTAGAGTTTTGATAGATAAGGTTTAACTGCATGTAACAGTGTCATTTTATTTAGCATGATGTTTGCATTAGTGTTACTACTGCCTGAACATAATCTGCTTTGTGTACTGATCGGTTCTGCTTATGAATCAAAAGGACCTTTGAAGGACCTTTGTGAATCACCCCTCTCTGTGTGAACTTACTGCAAACTACTGTGGGATCAAAAGAGTTAAGAGAATATCTGTTAACTGAAGCCAGGTCATAAAAATATGTCAGTTATAAAAAGACTTACCAAACCAGATGTTCCTAACGTGTTAAAGGCACTTTGATATAATTATGGCCTGGTAGGGGTTTGTTATTACTGCTGATATAGTAAAATAGTAATAACGTTGTGTGAGTCTGAGATTTAAAAAAATCTCAGACTCTGTAACTGCCACACAATATACGCATTGAATATGACTCATGGCCTTCTACTGTGAAGTGGTGCGATGTTAGCCAAGTTGAGGTGTAATTATCGATCGAGAGTGATAAGACTGTGTTTGAGTGGCGCAGGGCCGGAGGGAGGGTTGCTGGCCCTGTGAGCATATATCGATGTCAGGGTTTACCTCAGGGGTGAGACAGCGAGGCCAGGGACTCAAAAGCTTCCTCCACGTGAACATGCACATGGCCGTTCTGTTTACAAACACTATCCTGGCATTCCGCAGCGAGGGAGGCAAGTGAGATGTTATGTAACCGCCTCTAAGCGAATAGCATCTCTTCCCGCTTCTCGCCAGGCCGCTCCTTCTGCGCTTGGACAATCTTCTTGAATGCTGTTGTCGCTGGTTACGCTGATAGAAGTTAAGAATAGAAAAAGAAATTTAAAACGTTTGAGTCACTACGGTGTCTATGCCTGAGAACGTAGCGAGACTGTGAACAGGTCTTTTTTTAGGCCATTCTGCATGGCTCTCGTGCAGCCCTAATAGCAGCAAGTCAGGAGATTAAAGAGGTTGTAAACCGTTCTGCCATCTCAGGATATTCCATGAACTTTCTTTAAGATTACAGCTTCTAAAACAATTACATGGGCACAGATATTGTGGAGGACAGTTTCCATTGCACAGCCCTGCACGCTTAATTGAATTATTCGTTAAATATTTGATTGATTGATTGAATTTTTCAGAAATTAATTTGCATTGAATTCAGTTTTAATTACAGAGCACCAAGTCATGGTAAATGGACTGGTTCTTATATAGCGCCTTTCTACTCTGCTTTGAGCACTCAAAGCACTTTATACTACAAGCCTTATTCACCCATTCACACACATTCATTCAAGCACTTTTTTTCTATCTTGGGGTTCAGTATCTTGCCCAAGGATACTTTGGCATGCAGACTGGAGCAGCCCGGGATTGAACTACCAACCTTCTGATTAGTAGATGACCTGCTCTACCTCCTGAGCCACAGCCCCCCCAAGTCTCAGCACAAGTACTGCTGGGTACTTCAAATTTTTGTTATTATTATTAGTGTAAATATTAGAGAGAAAACCAGCAATTCCCCTTAAGCATGCACTCAACAGCTGTGAACTCTTTATTGATTCTTGATATGAAAATCTTTGCAGATAAAAATGAAACTGGGAAACAACAGCTCCTAAAAGGGATGGTGAAATGGTCTGCTGATGTGGTTTTTGTGGCTTTTCAAATAAATCTATAACAAGGTACAGTGAGGTAGCAAAGTTGCACAAAGGCTATAAAGATGTATTTTTTATTATTTATAAGTATATTTAAATATTTATAAGGTATACCGTGGGTCTTGAGGTACATGGTACAGCTTTCATGTTAAAATGTATAGTCAATCACCTTCAGAGTCACAGTTACTAATCTCTTACTAGACCCTTTGGTTGTGTAAAACTGGAGTAGGAAACCGACATAGACATGGGGAAAACATGCAAACTCTACACAGAAAGGCCCTAGCAAACTAGGAGGTTCGAACACGGAACCTTCTTGCTGTGAGGCAAGACCGTGCTAACTGCTGTACCACCATACAGCCCCCATCATTGCTCACTTCCAATAAAAGGAAATCAACCATAATGTAGAGGTCTAATTCTGAACTATTTATTGGAAAAGGGTTTGCTGTCAATTGCATTTAAAAAAAAAAGGTGGGTAATAATATCTAAAAAAATGCTGAAGCTATCAAAATCTGCAAAGTTTTGTTATGACAGCACAATCTAACGGGGGTCCAAAGAGCTTAAAACAGCTGCTTCTGATTGCTGCTTGCCCTCTTCTAAAATGGCTGTTAGATACCAACCGTTTCACTACTAGGAGCTGTCACTAAAAAGGTTAGTGTTGTCTACACGAGAAGCACAAAAACAGACAGCTGGCCACGACTGTCATTTAGAAGTGTAACCCTACCAGAGGCTTTGAATGACATCACTAACCAGGTTCTGGGGGCTCAGAGTGGCAAAGGCTCAATATTAGGTTTCCTAAGTGGAACGTACAACTGCAGCAGTTAGAGTCATTCAGTTATAGAGCCCAGTGATATCGGGACTGGGTCTCATCCACTGGTTTATGTTCAGAAAGTTTGAAAGTTCGACTTTAACTCTTGGTCTGAATGAATACAGACTCTTGTATACAAAAAACATGCACAGGATGTGCCCATGTACAGGATTGCAACACTTGCTATGGTGGCAGGAACAAGTGCAGTAAAACAAGGTACGTGGCAGAACATGACTGCCGATTCCTGAATGACTGCCATATCTTAATGACATATTTATGTGAACACTCAAACAATACACTGTTTACAGTGGCTATACTTAGCAATTCATTCTCAAGGTGTGAGATCATGTGTGTGATTTATATAACCCTTCGCTTGAAGTAATGACTCACAAAAATATCCCTTACTCAGAAGGATTTGTGATTCCTATTCAATGAGAGTCACGTGCCTCCCACTCAATGAAGGTAAAGAGGGAGCTTAGAAACAGCGGCTTAGGTCAGGCTGCTTAGAAACCAATGAGGTAAAGAATATCACCACAAATGCTTTCCGGATCACTGGAGAGCATGTAGAAAATGCTTCTTATCCAAAATGATTTTGACCCCTTCTATATGTTTTTGGCTTTACATTTAATAAAGTAAAAAGAAAGAAGCTGTTGCAAAACTTGCCTTACTTTTTTGTCACAAAAAGCCACAGTGAAATTTGCACTGCTGTCCACTTACAGTTCCTTTGCTGCTGTGTCTGTGTGTGGCATACTTTCCCTCCAATAATAACGCTTCCATCTTCTCTGTTTACTGTTCACCTCCGCTTCCTGTTCAACTGGATCCTGGTTTGGATTTGAATAATGCAAACAGAAAAGGGAGGAAAATTTTTCTAAATATCTGCCTATGAGCTAATCACATGCCAAGATAAAAAAGCTGACTTGAACAAACATAGGGATCAGCCTTCTAGGGTTCATGGAACATGCTAAATTGTAGTGGATGGGTAAAAAGAATTAGGGGTTAAAATATTTTTTTCTTACTATTTCAACATTTGCAACTGTGTTTACAAAATGCTGACCCATGCATTTAGCAGAAATAGTAGACGGACAACATAATAAATGTTAAAACTGACAAATGTGATTGGGTTTCAAAAAAGGTTTTCAAAAAAGTCGGGGCAGAGCAAACAATTGACGTCATGGGTTCAGGAACATGGGCATGGGTAACTCATCTGTGCAGACACCATGAATGCTGATGAAACATGGTGCCATTCACTTGTGTCTTTTTTCAAAGAAGACTTTCCTTGTTTCAGCAAGACGATACGATGTCAAACCACATTCTGCACATGTTAAACCTGCATGGTTAAAAGAGGAAAAGTGTCTGGGAGCTTAACTGACCCTGCCTGCAGTCGAGACCAGTCGATCATTGAAAACATTTGGCGTGTTATGAAATTTGATCAGTTGGACTCTTCAGTTCCCAAACATTTACAGAGTTGCTAAAAGAAGACCAACAAAATGTAAAAACACATCGGCCCCTACTTTTTTTTTAAAGGTGTTAGTGGCGTTTAAAATAAGCTTTAATTTTTGAAAACAATAAGATTTGTCAATTCTAAGATTCAGTGTGTTGTCTCAGATATGCATTCTGTTTTTATTTATGTATTAGACAACTACCCAACTTTTCAGGAGGAAAAACAGTTGCATTTTAACATAATTTAATATTTAAATTTTAAACTACATATCTCATCTTCAATTTTAAAGGGGTTGATCTACACAAGTGCAAATGTAGGTTTCTGAATATGTGGCACAGTTGAATGACTGGCAGGATCAACCCATAAAGAACATGTGTGCACAGCGGCAATGCAGCCTATTCTGCAGTCAGCCGTGCTGGGGTAATGTTTAGACCAGATGGGCTTTGAAATACTCATAGGACGTTGCCATGGCTACAGTGCACTCAGAAAGAAATTAACTTTGCTCTGTGCACAGTTCATCAAGTTAGTCAGATATATTGACTGTTGCATAGACAAAGGGTTGGAGAGAAAAAAATAGAGACAGGCCCTTTGGAAGGAAGAGTGTAGCATTGTGAGGGGTTGGGTGAAGGTCAGTGGGTTTGTACGCTCAGAAGGCAATGCCTTCAGTGTCCATGTGATCCAGCTTGAAGGCTCAAAAAAGGTTTAGACACTCTATGCAACCTTTGCCCAGGGAGCCTCCAAGCAAGGCTTCTTTTCAGCACACGTGCTGATTAAACTGGAAAAATCTCTAAAACTAACAAAGTTTATGGAGTGATATCTGGCATCATGTTCACTTGCTACTTTCAATATTGACTGCTTTGGGGGAATATTCTATACTGACATCAAGGTAAACAACTCTGTCCAAAGACGCTGTCTTAGTGAAATCTTTGTTCTATTTTTGGCAGGAGGGTTGGCTGGGGGTTAACCAATTTGGTCTGAATGAATACAAACTGTTGTATACAAAAAATATGAAGCATTTAAGTAAAAGATTGGGGCACTTGCTATTGGTAGGTGAAAATGCAGTAAAACAAGGTACATGGCAGACCATTATTGTTGATTCCTGAATGGCTACCCTAAAACAATACACTGTTTCCAATAGCTATACTTACCAAGCCATTCTTGAGGTGTGAGAGATTATGTGGATGATTTGTGACTCTGTGGGCAGTTATCATTGATCAGTTAATCATTTGGTTAATACTAAATCAACCTAAATTCTGCAAAAATAATACAGTGCATTTTGAAAATATTCAGAGCAATCAGGAAGAAGGGCATTAGTAAGAGAGGTGACCAAATATCTTTTGGTTACTCTGTCCAACCCCCACAGATCCTGTGTGAAGATGGGAAAAGCTTACAGAAACAATCATCTCTGCAGCCCTACACTGATCTAGGTTTTATCACTGAGTGACCAGAAGGAAGGTTCTACTCAGTGGAAAACGCTGACATTAAAGTCAATGTGAAGTTTGCCAAAAAAAAAAAAAAAAAAAAAAAAAAAACACAAAAATAA
>VVAS01119118.1:2138-12324 GCA_015103295.1 Ptychochromis oligacanthus
AGACTGAGCATGTACATCAAAGGCCTATCCTTTTGCGGCAAGTGGCATCCATTCACAGAGATGCTCATTCAGGCCTTAATGACTCAAGCCCAATAAAAGGCCACCTCCCTCTCCCAGCCCCATCACCAAACCTACCATCCCCAGTGCAGCACATGCATGCCCCTTTAACAACCATCTGACTGCCTTCTTCCACTACTGCCACCTTCCTCCATTTCTCACCATCCTCCCTCCACCACTCATTCCCCCCACCTCCGCTGCCCAGCTTTTGGGAATGTGGTTTTTCCAGCGTTGACTGTTAAAGCCAGTTGTGATGTGTGCCATAGACAAACAGGCAACCAGCGCTGCCCCCAGACTACCTCCTCCTGCTTTTTTTTATTTCTCTGCATGCTCTCCCTACACCCCCTTCAAACCCCATTCCTTCAGATCTCCTTCCCTCATATACCTCTCCCATTTTGGGTCATGATGGGACTGATTCTTTTTTCTTCTTTCTCTCTCTTCTTGTTCTGTGTTCTTCATTCCCCCTCAATTCATCTTATCACTGCTCAGTTCATTGAGCAATTCTCTCCACTCTGTGACCTCTCGTGAGCCACCCTTTCTTCTCTTTCTTGTCATCATTGTCACCCACTTTTCCTTGCTTCTGTCTCTGTGCCCACATTTAAGACAGCTTGTCTTGGAAATGTTACACATGTATTCTTCTCTCCCTCTCTTCCTCATATTCCTCCTTCATTCTAATGCGAGGAAATCATTGCTGACAAAGCATGGCTGTTTGACATGAAAGACAGAAACTCCATCAGCGACATCAGCGTCAACACAAGAAATAAACCCCAACCCCAATGTCCACCCCAACCCCATTCCATCCCTAAAACCCCACAACTCTATCATTTTTAAAAACTCTATTCATATGTGGGCCCTGAACCTCCTCCCCTCCCCTTCCCTACCTATTTGCCTACCTACTGCTTCATTTTGAAAGCTACACACTGATACTGATCATTTTCATTTATTTTGTTTTGTTCTTTTGATTTGCTCTGGGGAGATTCATCATTTGTTTGGGGATTAACACTCTAACAGGGATTTTGGCGCCTCTTCATCGCTTCTTGCTTCTTGGCTTTGGTTTTTTGCTCAAACGCCAAGAGGGGCTGAAGGTCTGGTCATTTGGGCTTCTCATTAACCTGCTGCTCACTGTTTGTCCCCTTGTCACTTGTGTTTTAGAGAAAGATGAGGCTGCAATTGAGAGCTCTGAGTTCAATGCCACGTCAGTAGCTGATGTGGACAAGCGGGTGAAACGGCGGCTACTTATGGGTAACTCTTTTCTTCCTCTTTCTATGTGTTGCTATGGCGCTTGTGCTTGTATTCCCGACTCTACTCCTATCCGCCCCCTTCTCGTTCTCCTCTCTGTCTGAATTTTAAGAAAAAAATTTGCAACCCTTTGGTGCCCACTGTATCTACTCCCATGGTCACAGTTTTGTTTTGTTTGTATTTGACAAGATTAAAAAAATTGGTAAAAGAGGTCACTGTTTCTTTAAACTCTTTCTACCTAACTTTACTTATCAAACTTCTGGATGGCTCCAAGGTTTTTAACATTTACTTTCCCAGTTGCACCTTACTCCAGGTGTTTTGTGTTCCATTGCCCTTGTTTCTGATTAATTCAATTCAATTCAATTTTATTTATATAGCGCCAAATCACAACAACAGTCGCCTCATGGCGCTTTATACGTTAGGGTAAAGACCCTAAAATAATGGACAGAGAACCCCAACAATCAGACGACCCCCTATGAGCAAGCACTTGGCGACAATGGGAAGGAAAAACTCCCTTTTAACAGGAAGAAACCTCCGGCTGAACCAGGCTCAGGGAAGGGCAGTCATCTGCCGCGACCGGTTGGGGCTGAGGAGAAACAGAACATGATTACCCATGTTCCAAAACAAGAAGACTTAACAGCAAGATAAAACGTATGAATGGTCGTAGACCCAACTTTTCCCATACTGACAGAAGTGTGGTCTAAACGTTTTGAACTGTACTTGGCAGAATATTCTCATAAACATAGTCATCAAAGGGGTAAGAGGCTGTGAAAAGTCCTTGTGAAGCTGTGTCAGACACCCAGTTCCCCGGTTCTGCCAAGTCGGTCATTTGTTTTTCGGTGATGGTTTGCTCCCAGATATTCCACTTTATGAGAATTTTAGCATTTAATGTGCCTTTTTAGAATTACTGTAGATAAGTGTCTGTGCTTTTGGTGGGATAAATACAAGTGAAAACAAAATTGTCAAATGTTGCTTTTGTTTCTGGATGCTTCGTGAAATATCCCAGTACCCCAGACATCACTTTGACCACATTATTGGAAACACCATCCAATTTGATTTTGACTTCCTTATAAAAGCTACTTTCGACTGCTCCCTTGTCACAAGGGGTTGCCACAGGGGGTAGCTCTGCATGTTTGATTTGGCCGAATTTTATGCCAGATGCCCTTCCTGATGCAACCCCAAAGGGGATATGTGATTTTGACTTCCTTATCAAGTATTCTTGTCCAAAAATGTCAAAGGATGGTTAAAAACATCAAGCTATGATTGACTTAATGAAGGATTGCACCCTATCACCTGACCCTGGTTGCTTTAAAATCCTTTAAAATGTTTTTCAAGGAATAAATGATTTTGTTATACTTCAGTGAATCATACGACCCCCAGATCAAAAGGGCAGCTCTGTCTAGATGTGCCTTTTCTGAAACAACACATTCTTCTACTTTTTTCTAATCTAATTAAATGCATTTTTTTTATTTTCTAAGACAGGAGCAACTGAACCCCCTCCTGGTACCCAATGTGCTGTATACTCTGTGGTCTATTAAACCATTTTCCAAACTTACGCAAGTTTCCTTTCAGCAGGTTCTGGTCAGTGTGGCTTGAAAAAAGGATGGAAAATTGGGTTTTAGGGGCTTCCTAATTCCTCTTTGGCCTCTCTTTCATTTTTTCTCCACTCCCATTTATCTTTTTTTACCAAATTATTTTATTTCTCCTCACTGTCTAAAGCCTGCTTCACCTCTTGTTATATCAGAACATCTCCTGTCCTGATGGTGCCCAAAAGTAGTGTTACAGGTTTGCCTAAAGTATGTCATGTATACCACACTGGAATTACATAGATAAACCTCCCAACAGAGAATGAAGTCATTTATTCCTATATGGAAATATGGTTCCATACCAATCAGTACCTCTAGCTAGCATTGTAACATGTTTGTGGCTGGAGTGACATTTAAATGCTTTTCATATGTTGTGTAATAAATGCCTCCTTCTTCTAAATATTTTGATGCCCAGCTGGCTGTCAACAAGATTTCTCCATTTTACCCCAAAAATGTACATTTTTTAACCATTAACGATACAGGGTGTTGACTGATGATGAATATGAGTGTATGCAGCAGGCTTTCATAAGAGTTAAAATACACATCATCCTTTGTGGTTTACTAAAAAGTGCATTTCATGATAATTAATTTTTAAAGAAGACTTTTGGAGCTTAGTCGTTCAAGTTGTGCTCTGCAGCAGTGAAGTTTTTAAGGGTTTGAAAAGAAATTGTGTCTGAATAAGTCGTATTGAGACGAGTATTGAAACAAGAATTCCGGCGAACATCAGGGAAGTTTGTGTCACATGTCTTGCCTAAACCAGATTGAGTATTTCCAGACGTGAGAACTGATCTGACACGGACAGTCTTCTGTTACGTGAGAAAGGGAGTTTGTGATAATGACCAGAACGCTTGCTGTTATAGACATGTTGAATTTAGAATTGACTGACATGGATAAATTCTGATTTGTGTCCTAACTTACAGTATGTGGATACTAACCTAACCTAAAACATAACCCTAATTTTGTAAACACTGATTAAAGATTTACTGTATGAGTTAGCTGAAATATGTACACACGTGCTTCCTTCAGACCTGTGAGCATGAATGAACACATGTGCATGCACATGGTTGCTTAGAGGCCACTCCAGTGCTGCACTGGCACGGCCTGAACGGCATCGGTATGTTAGATTTGACACTATCATTTTGTCTGCTTCTTCTGACAAATGGTGCTGCTGTCTCTGCCCTCGCTGCCGTCACACAGCGCAGACAAACCGCTTTTTAAGACTAATTGAACTGCAGCCGAGGCTGTAATGAAAACGTGCTGCTGAGACGGGCTATAGAGAAAGGGAGAGAGCAATACAGAGAGGACAGAGGAGACGAGGGAAATTGGGGTGAAGTCATTCTATGACATCTCATGGTGTTAATATTGAATGAATAGCTAAATGAGGAGTCAGGTGCTGTACACATGTGAGCAAAATGTAAAAAAAAAAAAAAGACCCAATGGTGCTACAGTAACTGTAGCCTTGGATTCAAAATAAATCATCACTTCACAACAGATGAGTGTGTATTTGTGTTTATGCGTGTGTATCTACATAGGTTTCTTACAGCCCAAAGTTATGCTGACTGACAGTTGATTAACATGTCCATCAGAGCTCTACAGTGGAACTTAACAAGTGCTGATAACTGATCATGCAATTCTTATCTTTTTACAGCAGTGCAGCAATTTCTGTTCCATTTGCTTTATAATACACAGTGTTATGCTCTCCAGCTTAAATCAATAAAAGATGTGTACTCCTCTCATGGAAAGAGTTGTCAACAGCGGTCAGTGTTTACATTAACGAGTGTGACAGACGTGTGTACGACTGCTTTTCCTCTTCTCCTCTGTGGCCTGTTGTAATCCTTACAGATAAAGCTGCACCCTACTTCAGTCTTATCGCTTGCTTTCATCTTTCCAGCCTCCTCTCAACAATAGCAGGTTTAGAAATGGCTATGTTGACAAGTATAAGTATAGAAATCTTCAAAAGTTTGGATATTGACTCCAAATGGCATGTGGTTAGGTTTGATTAAATGCTTAATAGAGGATTGTAACATTCTGACAAATATTTATTGCTTAGAGCCAGCAAAGGGGACTGTTTGTTTAATCACTTAAAAAAAAAAAAAAAGACACACGCACACACTTAACAATTTTACTGGTGTTTTTTAACTAGAGTATTTATTGGCTCAGTGCAGTGACTTTGTGTTGCCATGTAAGGTTGTCAGGGATCTAGGCCTACATTTTTTGGGGGTCATTACAAAATAGCTTGAGTTACAGAGATAGTGTTTTAAGTAACAATATGTACTACACTACAGAGAACACTATAACACCAAGTCTTTAAAATTTATATTTTACAAGTACATGTGTAAGACAAAAGACATAAGATGTGTCCCCGGTTAACCACACTGGCAAAAGCTGTCATGATTCTGAATGTGTGGCAACAACCAGCAAGCAGACCGTCTTTACCTTTAGGCAGGGCAACCACGTCAAGTGGCCTGATTTAGGCTACTTACATGTTTTAAACAGAGACATCTCAAAGTTAGAGACGTGGTGTTACGGGTCGGCGGGTTGGACCCAAATGCAGTGACTCACAGATAGACCAAACAAAATAAAGTGAATACTAACCTTTAATTAGGTTAAAAGTCAAGGGACAAAAAATAAGCGATATCAGAATCAGAGAATTAAGCACCTGAACAGACAAACACAGGAAACACAAAGGACAAAGGGAAACTAAGGCTATATGTACATGCGAGGTGATTAGGGAGAGAGAAACCTGGGGAACAAGAACAGCTGAAACTAATCAAGAACGAGACAAGGGAAGTAAAATTAGACGCAAGACACAAAAGACCAACAGGTAACAAGATTAACAGGGAACGGGGAACAAGATTAACTTGACACAGGGAACACTGAAAGACATAAGACAAACACAGAGGCAAGACTGATGGAGAGACAAAAAGGGAACAGAGGGAACTAAGTGAAAAAAAACCCCATCAATAACTAAAACTAAGACTCGACATATAAAGGAATACCACAGAGAGAAAGTAAAGCAGCAAAGCAAAGAATAAAGAACTCATAAAAACCCAAACATAACTCAGAACAAAAGAAATTATGAATTCACAAAAAATTCAAAACCCTGGGTCCAAGACCCAGGGGCCATGACACGTGGTACTTAAAGAATCCTAAAATCAAATCTTTGGTAGAATTGTGCAGTGCCCAGAAGCATTACTAAAGTGGTGAGACTTTATAAGCAGTGTTTGAATGATGTTTCCAGATAGGCATATCACCTTCTTGGGGTTGTCTTTTACCCTCTTGAAATTACTCTACACTTATCTGATGTATGGAATGGCTATCAAATAATCAAAGGGAGCAGTTGTGCACATGGCAGTGTCTTCTTGTAGCTGACTGAGTGACTGAATATAACCACTTTTTGTAAAATTCATATTTTTTCCCCCCTGCAACCAACGCCTAATAAAAACTTGATCAACTGAGACTCTTCTCATCAACTGTAACATTTGGCAGACTAGTTGGGGTCTACCAAGTCTACAGACAACTAGTAACTAGAAAGACACTGTACTCGATTAAAAAAAATATATGAATTTGTGTTTATTGGTGAACTTTAGAGGTGTGGTTAGACAAATCTTATTAGTTAGAAATGAGAAAGTGAACGAACTTATTTTTGAAAGATGATTTTCTTTCAGTGAAAAGCACTGATATGTTTTATGATGACCTCATTTTGAATCAGTCCAGCTGTCTACACTGGTTATCTAATTGCTCACATTTAATTCATGTTACACACCCACAGCAGAACCCAGGGCAGAAATTTATCCTTTGGGACTATTTTCCTGCATTTTACACAAGTAACTATCGTGAGTGTTTGTTGGGCTGTGAGCACTGCCAAAGTATAGGTGACATTAACTTTCAGCAAGCACCAATGAAAGAAAAGTGACCTCGTTCATCCACCCCCTCTTCTTTCCATCCACCGTCCATCACCAAGCTTTTCAAATTTGGCAAAATAGAAGTCAAAGAAAATGAAAATAAAATACCAATACACATCAATCAAACACCACAAAACTTTGTGATCAGAGTCATTGGTGATTCCAGCACTCATGAGAGAAGCTACATGCCCCACCACTCACTCTCCAACAAACCAGAAAGAAATATGTAGTATTAGAGGCTTGGAGAGGACGGTATGAGGGGCTTGTACAGGACATCAATCAGCCTCAGCATTTCATCTGTATTCCTGCACTCAGCCTGGCCCTGGGGCTGGGCTGGGCGTGGCCTAGAGATGGAGGGGCTCTGAGCAGGACTGTGCTCACCCTCAGCTAATGATAGGGCCCACTGTACTCAGTATAAATCACTCTGACCCATAAACACCACCTCCAAACACATCAGGTCCACTCACAGGCACATATACTTTTACACACAAAAAGTCTTGTTGACTATATACACCTGTACAGGCATGTTGACCATAACGCAATGCACATTTATGAGACACACACTTGACAGAGACCTGAGGTGGGGACAGGGGTCTGCTGTTGCACCCTACAGGGCCCATCAAACAGGCTGCCAAGATGATGAAGTGGCTCTTCTTCCAGCCGTCCTTTGTCTTGCTCTGCTGTATTTTTCTGCAGCACACCAACTACGAAAGTGCCGGCCGTCATTCTGAAATACTCAGTTTGAGCCAGACTTTGACATTTGAAATAGTTTACAATCTGGCTTCAAAACGTTTCCAACAAGAGAACTGGACATTAAAAGGATTGCAAATGATGAACACAGGGCTTTGACAGATAAACAGAGCGAGGAACAAATGCAGGCTAGAAAACAGAGATTAAGGAATGACGCCGTGAGACTGATGTTGTTTGGTGCTGCATGAAGGAACACAAACAAATCTACAAATACCTTCCTGTTTCTTGATAGAAAACATCAGCCATCTTGGCTCCGATGTGTTTGTGACTCTGCATTCTGAAAGGGCATTATGCTAATGCCTTGACCTCTAGATGTGGATGTGTTTGCCTGTCTGAATGGTTTTTTCCTTCTTCCCTTTTTACTTCACTCAGGCACACAATCTCCTAGTATTTTAATTAAATTGGAAAAGCTGCCAAAAAGAAGGGGGTGGGGGGTGTCCCTGCTTTACATGTTGGTTTTGTCGTGCCAAAGCCTTTTGAAGTCCAAAATGTCATCTTTTTAGGAATTAAAGAAAGTAGATTCAGGGATTTGATGTTTTGAATATGATTTGATTTGTTTTTTATTGGAGAAATAAGAACAAAACTCTGGAGCGTCCTAAAATTCCTAACTTATTCATCACAATGGCAATATGTTGGATGACTTGGATTTTCTCTGGACTTACTGAAGTCAAACCCACCAGAAGCAGAACAGTTACCAAGTGAATTTTCCTTATTAGGTGTAGTTTTAATCAATCCCTTTAGATGTCAAATTTCAGCCTCCTCAGCACTTCTTCAGGCCCACTGGGCAAGTTTGTGTTGAGCTTTGCTAAAGCAACAGCAGCTGGGCAGGTGAGCTAGAGTTACCATGGGCTTGTGTTTGTTTTAGGATCAGCTCAGGGAGCATTCGCAAGTCCCAGCAAACCTTATCTGCACCACGTACAAGAACATTTTTCTGGAGGAAAATATACACCTCTGTTCAGCCGAGTGTGTTCTGGACTTACAGCACTCAATGCTCTAACTTTATTTTTTCATCTCTTATTTTATCCTTACCCTTGTATTTGTGTTTACTACTTTCTTGTCACTTTTGGAAACAGGACCAACCTTTTGACCAAAGAGTTCTTCACCCTCCTTTTTTAGCACAGTCATGTGTTTTTGTCTTCTTCTATTGACACACTGTCTATGATAAATCCTGATGTGACTCTCTGTGTATACCTTGTACTGAGCTCTATAAAATATTATCTAAAAGGTCTCCATTCATAAAAACTGCACTTGTCCTAGAATTTCGTCATCTGTGTGTTGACAAAGCTACATGAGAAAACACGAGAATACATTACATCCTACTGTGCTGTTGTTTCATAGTGTATTCTTCTGCTACATGAAGCTTTGTCTCAACCCACACCTCTGTCAGTGTCCGTACTTTCTTTATGTTTTAAAAGCTAGGGGTCACATGTTAACAACCCCTTCTTCTCTTTCTCTTTTTCCATCTCTGCCCTGCCATCCGCAGAGACCTGCGCCGTCAACAACGGCGGCTGTGACAGGACATGTAAAGACACAGCCACGGGGGTGCGCTGCAGCTGCCCTGTAGGATTCACCCTGCAGCCTGATGGTAAAACCTGCAAAGGTCAGTAAAAATATGATGTGTGACTATACATGTGTCTGAGTCATGTGAGTACAAGCCTGTGGTAAGGGTTATGTTTGCACGGTTCATATTGACCACCTAAGCCTGCTATGACTGCTGTCTGAATGATCCAAAGCCGAACTGTGACCCCACCATCCGCTTCACTTCCATCTGCACAAAGCTCCGTTCGCGGTCATTTGCGCTGCCGCTGCTTGTTGTTGGTTTTGCAGTTGAGCATCCCTCCACTTCTGACAGCCCAGCTATGACGTCAATGACGGTGGTCCGAGGAGAAGATGCTGCTGCATGGGCCTTAACAAACCAAACAGATTATTATAGGCTTTTGGCTTTCCTCTAAACAAACAGTCTCGCTGAATGAGGTGAACCTGTGGGCCTGTGGGCTCGAGCTGAGTCACACACGGGTCTTTATAGGCACCATTGCTTTATTCTCGTCAGGGTTAGACAAAGCAACAGTAAGAGGGCTTCAAGTAAACAGGAGGTTTTCTGTTTTCAAGTTTTGTCAAATATATTCACATGTATAAAGAGAGAGAACTGTTGAGAACAGTTTAAGAATGTTTTGTCAAATGTCATTTTAAAGACTGTATTCTTACCTCTAGTGGTGCAGAGAAGGTCATTTGTTTATTCATTGGTCTTTAGTTGGTGGAACAGTCGTTATTAAGCAAAAGCTAGAGGATAGAGGTTTCTCTTTGCTGAGCACCTTATGACCTTTGGAAAAATGTGTTCTACTTGGGACGTTGTGTAAAGTGTAAATAAAAACAGAATGTAATGATTTGCTAATCTCATAAACCCGTATTTTATTCACAATAGAACACAGAAATCATATCAAATGTTTACACTGAGAAAATGTACCATTTTAAGAAAAAAAGGTCATTTTGAATTTGATGGCAGTAACATGTCTCAAAAAAGTTGGGAAAGGGCCATGTTTATCAATGTGCAGCAGTGAGGAGACCAACTGATGGACTTTTGGGAAAGGAATGTTGTCCCATTCTTGTCTGGTGTAAGATTCTAGCTGCTCAACAGTCAAGTAAACAGGA
>VVAS01119135.1:6086-30149 GCA_015103295.1 Ptychochromis oligacanthus
TCACGACAACAGTCGCCTCAAGGCGCTTTATATTGTAGGGTAAAGACCCTACAATATTAGAGAGAAAACCCCAACAATCAGATGACCCCCTATGCTCAAGCACTTGGCGACAGTGGGAAGGAATAACTCCCTTTTAACAGGAAGAAACCGGCAGAACCAGGTTCAGGGAGGGGCAGCCATCTGCTTCAACCGGTTGGAGGTGAGGGGAAACAGAAGAGAGCAGAGGAAGATAGGACAAAAGACAAACTATGGAAGAGAGCCAGAGTTTAATAATAACTAATGATTAAATGCAATAGTGGTGTATAAACACATGGAGAGTGAAAAGAGGTGAGTGAAGAAGAAACGCTCAGTGTATCATGGGAAGCCCCCAGCAGCCTAGGCCTATTGCAGCGTAACTAAGAGATGGTTCAGGGTCACCTGATCCCGCCCTACCTATAAGCTCTATTAAAAAAAAAAGTGATTCTCACAGGAAATTTCAGGTTTCTACACACACTACACAAAAATCAAGTTGTACTGATAGTTAGTGAAGTAGCCACTAGATGTCCCTATACTTACATGGGACAGCATGAATAACACATTAACAAAATTCTGTAATGTATATTTGTACAGATGCAAGCAGCCAGCAGGGAGATGTATTTAAGCCTATCCAGAGTCATTACCTGAACTTCTTTGTAAAGCATTTGAACTAAAGCGGGTGTCATTATGAGGATTAGTGCTTGTTACTTTACCAAAATGGCACACAAGCTACAGGCTCTTATCTTTTTTATGCTTTTTATTTATCAGATAAAAATATCTGTGTAGCTGTAAGCTTTTGAAAGACAAAAAAAAAACATAAAAGTGAAAAGTGTAATTCTGCTCTCATCCTCAGGGGGATGCTGTCTGACGGAGCCCGTCATAACTTCAAGAGGAGGGGGGTGGTGGTAGTGCCAGGTCAGAACATCACCACGGAGAGAGCTCTGGAGCTGGCCATCGAGGCCGGAGCCGAAGACGTCCAAGAGACGGAGGACGAGGAGGAGAAGCCCCTGCTGGAGGTCAGACACTGCTGTCCAGGGGAATGAAATCCTGGTGCATTCTTAAAGTTTTTGTTAGGAATATGGCCCGCGCACAAGTTATTCACTCACAGGTACTTTGTTTGTGTGACCATGGCCACCAAGTATATAATCTTTCTATTTAATCTAGTATTTATAGTTTAAGTAGCTGAGTTGAATCGTTTAATCCTTTTTGAGATACAACACCACCTTTAACTCTGACCTCATGGTAAACACAAAGTTCAGTTCACACATTTAATACAAAAATGAAAAAATAAATGGCCACTAGGTGTATTTTCCACAGCAGGCTGTGTGTCCCAAAAATGCAGTCACATAGGCTTGTATATTTTTTTTGAAAAACAAACTTTTTCCTAATGTTACAGACCAAATGTAAATGGTAAAACAGCATTTCCTATATTAAAATAATAATAGCTAATAGCTTGATCTACCACTCTCTCTTCAGTTTCTCTGTGATACGGCAGACCTGAATAAGGTGAGGGCTTCACTGAAGGAGCTGGGAATGGAAATTACGTCTGCTGGGTTGGAGTTTGTTCCCCGCACACACTCGTCCCTGGACCAGGACCAGCTAGATGCTGCTGCAACTCTAATAGAAGCCCTCAATGACTGTCCGGATGTAGTCAGAGTGTGGGACAACATCCAGACTGACAACTGAGTGCAGGTCCCGGACACTTTGTGGACACTCCTTGTGGAATACTGGTGACAAAGGATTTGACAACAGATACTTTGTGGATTAGTGGGTGCTGATAAAGCATGTCATCATTAAGAACAGACATGATGAGTCTGAAAGTGTGATTGCATTAGCCTTATGGATGCGGTCTCTATTTGGGGATGTGGTCCCAGTAGGATGATTCTCTATCATCATACAGAAACCGTCCAGGAATACACTGTCCCCACTGCATTTCTCCCAAAGTCATGCTTCTTAAAAGTGAAGCAGAGTCAAATAACAACTGCATCTACATACCGAAGAAAGGATTTATCTTGATCTATATGTATTTTTGTAAGAGTTATTAAAAGAGGTGTTTATAAGAGGTCCCTTTCTATTGAAAACACCATTGAACATTACTTCAGTGTGAACTTTTACTCATAGAAAGAATCAGTATTTGTGCATTACTAAGGATCAGTTTCAAATAAAATGTCAGCTCCCATCCAGACAACACTCTGCTTTGAATAATGCTTTGTGTCTTATGTGTGTTTTTCATAGTAAAGAGTAGAAACTTGCACAATAAGCACAGTGGAAAAAAAAGAAACAAAAACCTGAAAGATAAATTTTATTTTCATTAATTCACACTTAGGATAAGTGCATACAGCATAACATTTTTTCTCCTCTGGGCCCCCAAGGCCAGTAGATCAGACTTTACCTAACTAATGTATTTACTTTATATACTGCCAGCTTAATCCATAATAGCAGAGAATAATTTATTAGTAAGTAAGTAAATAAAGCACCTTTCACAGACAAAGTCACAGCAAAAGAAAAAAAAACATTAAATAAAAGCAAAACAATAAAACAAACAGCACAAGGTCAGAAACATAGTTCAATAAGGAGAGATCATTTGGAAGAATTGAACATGATTTATTGAGACAGGAATTAAATAATCTATTTGGCGATTAGACTCCAAAGATCCATCATCCCAACGGTGATAGGATTTAGGATAGGACCCCCCGGAGTCTAGACGCTGGTGGCGTTGAAGATGGAGGCGTGGATGGGTTCTGAGTGACCAGGGTGAGGCAGAGGTGGGGAGGAGGCGGGTTGCACGAATGAGGTCTGAAAGACAGGATGGCAGAGGAGCACTGAGATTTAAAACATGAGGGTAGGAGGCTGATTGGCTCGCTGAGGGCGGGCAAGAGAATGATTGGACAAGAGTATTGATGACAGTATAGAGTTTGACAGCGTGGGAAAGTAGAAGTGATGTGAAGAACAGACTGGCAGCTGAACACCCAGGAAGCGGGCAGGTGAGTGATTACAGATCTTCCTTTTTGAACTTACGCACACGCTTCATTTATCCAAATGCCTGTCTGAACAGGAATGTCTTTAGCTGTTTTTTAAAAGCCTCTGAATCAATAAAACAAAGAGATGAGGGCAACTCATCCCAGAGCTTTGCAGCCACCATCCCAAAGGGCTGATCTCCACGTGTTTCAAAAGGAGGCACCATCGGCAACTTGTGCTCCAAAAAACCTAAGGGACCAGTTGGAAGAGTAGGTCAATAAAAGCTCTGAGATGTACTGGAGTGCCTTACCATTGCAAAGTTTTAAAAGTTAAAACAAGAATTTTAAAGCTGACAAGGAGCAAACGAAGAGATTTTAAAATTAAAGGGCTATGAAATCTCTTCCTGGAATTAGTTAAAGTATGTGCAGCCACATTTTGGACAATTTTACAACTGATTTAAGGATGATTTTAAATGCCCTAGTAGATTTATATTTTATATTAATAGTCCCAGTCTGCAAATTAACTAGTAACAAAATTTTAAAAATAAATATAGACGTGGCCTTGTTTCAGGTATCACTGGGAGAAAGAAAGAGGTGGACGGCTGTGCAAAACATAACAGCGGTGGATGAAGGCAGGTGAAAAGATTGCTTTCCTTTACATTTAAACTATCCAAACAGGTGGTTTGATGAAGGACTTGCAGTCATGTGAAAAACAAAGTACACCCTCTTTCAATTCTAAGGTTTTATGTGTCAGGATTAATGAAAATTCATCTGCTCCTTAGCGGGTTCTAATATAACGTCAGATGAACAACAACACATGACAGTTTTTGTTAAATGAATAACGGTACAGTGCAATATGTCGTATTGTTGTTCATCTCAGAACGTATTTACCTCATTTTAAGACCTTTTAAAGACGAGATGATTTTTTTATTACGTTCTGATATGTAAAACCTTAGAGTTGAAAGAGGGTGTACTTTCTTTTTCATGACTGTAATTGGTATTCTATTGTGAAAGTACTCACTATAAGAAAGAAACTACTCATTAGTGAGGGTTCATTTCAGACAGTTCAAAGGGCTACTCACATGGGAGAAACACCATCATTGGCCAAACCAGGCCCTCATCTGGCCAATGAACTTGTCCAACGTACTTTTTTCTTGGCCCTGGGCCACTGGCTGATTGATTATGTTGAACCCTGAATACAATTTGACAATTTTCAGTCAAAGTATGTAAAGCATGTGTGATACAACCCTTGTAAACTGTTAGCTATTTTCCTTCTTCATTAAATATGTTGACATCAATTATTTTTGAAAACAAAGCAAAAATAATACAGATGGTTAAAGGTTACAGCTGAAGGACAATGTCATCACAGGTCATTACCCCCCTCGTATTAACTGTCGTGTCAACATTTTAATCAATAAGATCACACTTCAACAGCTTGCATGCAACATATGGAGCGGGTACTATTCCTGACTTTGTTTTTAACTTTTACAACTATGCATCATCCTGCCACAGCCTGAACTATAAAATTTAATCTAACTTTAATTTAAACCAAACGAGAACATTGAAATGATAATTTGATGTCAACAGGGAGGTCTAGTGTAATGGCTCTGAGCCCATTTGTTCTGTTATCAATGCTCGGCATTGATTTTCCGGTCAGTTCTTCTCAGCTATAGTGTGGCATTGACTGGTTTCCAGTGTCGGGGAATGTTGCTCAGTCGCATGCAAGCTGCAGGCCAGTCCTCTGCTGCGTGCCAGAGTGGACGCTTCAATACTGACGTCTGCAACCACGCTGCGAAAACAACAAGTACGTTTGTTTTGCCCAAATATGAACGAGGAGAATTAATGTTTTTGAACACACTTGTCCAAAAAGTGTTCTAAAGGATGGGTATTTTGGATGCATATCAGTGGTAACCGAGGATCTTACTTTTGGGTTTCAAGTCAGGTACGTTGTGTGTACTTTTAGTGATGTTTGACTGAAGATTTGATTGACCAGTGAAAGATTTTTCTGCAATGTAAATCCAGTAAAGTATTGACTCTATGTAGTATGTGAGGGCATAGTATTTTGGGAGGGGCACAGCTAGATGGGCATTCTGGGAATCAGAGCACAGAGGAGTCTGTATTAGGGAAGTAGAGTGTATTAAGAAGTTAATTTTTCATGCAAACTGAGGTGCCATTATCAAACAAAAGTGGATGAATCCACAGTATAAGTCCACAGGAATACAGCAATGGGTTTTTGAATACACTCACTGTCTTAATATTATAAGAAAATGTAACTCCTTTCCAGAAAATGAATGAAAAACTATTTCAAAACCAGCTTGTGTAGGGTCTCTTTATCCTAAATATAAATAAGTGTTCTTCTGATCATATGTAGGCCAGCAAAGCTTCATGTCTGACTCAGACCTTATGAAGAGTGGG
Organism: Ptychochromis oligacanthus; assembly: GCA_015103295.1. NCBI lineage: Eukaryota > Metazoa > Chordata > Actinopteri > Cichliformes > Cichlidae > Ptychochromis > Ptychochromis oligacanthus. Next base: position 11,474 of record VVAS01119135.1, read on the forward strand.
GGACCAGCCATGAGGAGCCCTGAATGCCGTTCACCTCCGGCTCCTCGAATGGAGCTCCTCGGCTCATTCAAGGTGGAAGAGCGCTTGCCGAATGTCACGGAGAAGGTCACACAGGTACGGCGACTGAGAACCTCACATGGGTTCTGGAGGTCCCATTGCCCCTAGTAATCATGTTTTGATTTCTAGGAAAAAGACTTCTAAAAAGTTCCCAAAATGGAAGACTGCTGTTAATTAACTTGCTAGTGGAAAAATCAGTAGGTGGTTTGGTAACTGGTTGTTTTTCTCATGGGTGTGAAAAACAAAACTACATTGAGCCACAGTTAAATTAACACCTACTGTGTGAATGCTGCAGGGGCCTGGAGACCTGCATCACTGCCACTGTAGGATCATGTGAGATGGATTTGAAACAAAAGGAGGATGTGACCTTGCATAGGGGTACTTGTTGATTCCTGTATGTCTTTCTGATAGTGCTGTCTGAAGGTTGGGGAAACTTATTAATTTGATACTGGGAGTATAGAGAGAACACAATGACATTGGCAGCACATGACCAACTCATCATTACTGCCTTCCAGCCCACCAGCATCTTATACTTAGTCAGCTCTTATACTGCTTATAACAGGACGCTGTTATTTGACCTTTCTCTAAGATTTTTGGAAAATTTGGATATAATTGCCTTTTCCGGATCTAACCTTTATCCGAATTTTGTGTCTGCTGAAAGCCACTGATGACAGGATGGTCATGGATTTGTTGGACCTACAAGGTTGCAAAACCAAAGCTTGCAGCCTCCAACGAGAACCTGGTCAAAACAGTACGTGCTCTAATAAGGTCTGTTGGTTAGTTTATGAGAGAGACTTATTAAAGACACTTATGCTTGTTTCCAAGAATGCGTTTAGTTTACTGTTTTTTTTTTTTCTTTGAATGCAAAAAATTAGGTCTTCTTTTCATCACAGGGAGAAGAGATTCAGGTTCATGAGGGGTATTATTTGCCTTCTGGGATAAGAAATACTTTCCTCAAAATGCATTAAAGCAGTGCATATTAAATGCTCAGATTTCCCTGTGAAATAAGTAAAGGAGCATACTAATGCATTCTTTATGCTTAGGTTCTCTCGTTGGAGTCTGACGTGCTGCCTGAATACAAACTCCAGGTCCCAGAGACGACATGGTGGATTTTGCTTCACTACAGTCCCTTTAAGGCATTTTGGGACTGGATTATTCTCCTCCTGGTCCTTTACACAGCTGTTATTACTCCTTACTCAGCTGCCTTCTTGTTGGATGAACATGGGGATTTACGTCAAAGGAGTTGTGGCTATACATGTAACCCTCTGAATGTGGCAGACCTCATGGTGGACGTGCTGTTTATTGTGGATATAATCATCAACCTTCGGACGACATATGTGGACCAAAATGACGAGGTGGTTACACAGCCGAGCCAGATAGCAAAGCATTACATTAAAAGCTGGTTCCCTATTGATCTGTTTGCAGCAGTCCCGTTTGACCTTCTCATTTTCAGATCTAGCTCTGATGAGGTAAGAATTCTAATTTTTTATAAATTGTATTATTATTTTATTATACTGTCTCAAAAAAAGATTTTGGCTTGATTCTAAAATTATTCTGAACACAATCCTTAAACCTTTAACATCATTAAGTGTCTAAACTTCTAAAATTGTTTCCTATTGAGTCTTCTAAGGCTACTAAAGCTGAATGTCTTTTTTTCCTGCCCATCCCTGCCTAATATCCTCCATGTTGTTCATGGATACCAAAGATGGCAACCTTAACAAGCCTCCTGAAAACAGCTCGGCTGCTGCGATTGGTGCGTGTGGCAAGAAAGCTGGACCGATACTCTGAATATGGTGCTGCTGTCCTCTTCTTGCTTATGTGCACCTTTGTACTCATTGCCCATTGGCTGGCCTGCATATGGTATGCCATTGGCTTTGTGGAGAGGCCATATACAGACACGGGTTGGCTGGACAACCTGGCTGAACAACTTGGAAAATCATACAATGAAAGTGACTCCAGCTCTGGTCCATCCGTCAAAGACAAGTACGTCACTGCCCTGTACTTCACCTTGAGCAGTTTGACGAGTGTGGGGTTCGGTAACGTCTCTCCAAACACAAACTCAGAGAAGATCTTTTCCATCTGTGTCATGGTCATTGGATGTGAGTTGAATAACAGTGCTACAAACTGTATGAAAGTTATTGGAGTTGGATATTGGTACTACTTTATCACTATTACATTTGAAATGACACAATCCCCTGTGTATTTTCTGTCCTCTTTTACTTTTGTATCAGCTCTTATGTATGCCAGCATATTTGGCAATGTGTCTGCCATCATCCAGCGGTTGTACGCTGGTACAACCCGGTACCACACCCAGATGCTGAGAGTCAAAGAATTTATTCGCTTCCACCAGATTCCAGGTAGTCTGCGCCAAAGACTAGAGGAGTACTTCCAGCATGCCTGGACATACACAAATGGCATTGATATGAATGCTGTAAGTAAACAAAGTGACAATACTCTTTGATGTTCTTTGTCTCTCTTACTGTTATCACCAATATATCAACCGCTTTGTATTTCTTTGTTCAGGTGTTGAAGGGGTTTCCAGAGTCTTTGCAGGCAGACATCTGTTTGCACTTGCACCGCTCTCTGCTGCAGAACTGCAAGGCTTTCCAAGGAGGAAGCCAAGCGTGTCTGCGTGCCTTATCTATGAGGTTCAAAACAGTCCATGCTCCTCCAGGAGATACTCTGATTCACTATGGAGACATCCTCAACTCTCTCTTCTTCATCTCACATGGTTCCATCCAGGTCACCAGAGATGATGTAGTGGTAGCAATATTAGGTAAAGCTATGTAACAATAGATTATTTTACTCCTTAAGTCCTTTCAAAAATTACTTTCTTGAATAAAATAAATCTTCATCCTCTTGCAGAGAAGAATGACATCTTTGGTGAGCCTATCCATCTATATGATGAGCCAGGGAAGTCCAATTCAGACGTACACACCATCACCTACTGTGACCTGCACCGCATCCTGAGGGATGACCTCCTTGAGGTTCTGGATATGTACCCAAGCTTTGCTGACAACTTCTGGAGGAACCTGGAGATAACCTTTGACCTGAGAGATGTACACTGGCAGTTTATTATAACGTAGTTCACCTAATGCTAAAAACAGCATTATATTTTATACTGTCACTTTGGCCAATTGATAAATATGATTTTTTTTTTTCTGTGGTATTTAGACTGATCAAGAACCACCAGTAATAACAGCTGATGATTCTGGTGATGACTGTGAATATCACCATAAACCGAGACACAAAATACACTCCCTGGACTGCCGAATTAGGCCAGGTGAGATATGTGGTTTGTAGTTTTTTTTTGTAATACCATGTTCAAGCATATCTATTGATAAATGAGTGCACAGAAACTCCTGCAAACAAGGTGATGGATGTGATAAGCCTTTTCAAATCCTGACATAAATGGATGAATACTGGTTCCTAACCTTAAACAAGGTGGAACTATAACGTGAAGAACCATACAAGAGATTGCCCATGTAATCCAAAGATATTTAAACATGCCTGAAAGCCTTATAGGTTCGGAACATGTTACACCACCAAACAAACAAAATACCCCCTTTTGGTAACTGGTAGTTAAGGCGTAGAAGAACCCTTCAGTTAACTGAACTTCCACAAAAAGATATTAGGATGATCTCTGAAGGTAAGTACAGAGAGTTTGAATGGTCGCCCCAAGTTCCTCTAGGATAAGAAACCAGGTCAGAGGTCTCCCCAGATGTCCATTATCATAAAGCTCAGGTAAAATATGAACATGAGTGTGGTTGTCTTTCTGTTCGTGTTTCAATTTGGCTTTTAATTGAATCGTCGTTGGCTGCCTGACAGCCTAAACTGGATTAATATGTGGAAGATATATACTGAAGCTCAGTGACTGAAATGCTTTTCTGTGAACAGATGGAATTGATCATGAAGACTCCTACCCCCTTCAGTCCTTCCGTCAATCACGCCCTCATGCCCACTGGGAGGACCATTGTAGCTGTGGATCCCTATGTTCCCAGTCAAGCGAGGATTTTGAAAAACCTATTGCCCATGGTGCCAAAGCTGAGTTTTACCCTCCAGAAGATGGCAGACGGGACAACTCTTCCTCTATAGTGCACCTGCGGCCCCCCAGTGGCACCTCAGTGGGAAGGGAAGCAGTATGTGACCGGGGCCCCCAAGGTAGATGGAAATGAGTCTTAACTATATTAAGCATAAAGTGTGTGTTTGCCTCAAATTTTGAGCTTTTAAACATGCTCTGATAGAATGTTACCCTGTTTGGTTAAAGGATTTCACTTCTTTTTTGTGGATGCTAAGCCCACAGAAACACCTCAAATGCATTTGTCACTTCAAAGCATTGTCTTCATATTCTCCTCAGCCTCATCTCTGAATGTGCCAGAAATGTATCGGTACTGGTCAGACAGACAGTCACAACGGTTCTCAAGTCGTGCCTGGCGATCATCTTCTGTACGCAACTCATGCCACCCACCGCCATTCACAGAAGAAAGGCCCAGAGAGCTCGAGACACGCCTTGAAATTTTGCATTCCCAGCTCAACAGGTGCATTTATGTTGGTTCACTTTTTAATCCTAGGTGCTTCTGAGAAAAAGATTCAAGTAGTGCCCGTGACTCTGGCTCAGCTGCTGCAGTGTCTGAATTCCCTCCGATCAACAAATTATCTCCCATATCTTAAAAGAAGGGATGGTTTATCAGCAATGAAAAAATTAATTTCACCTGTATGCATCAGATAGGAATTACAGAGAGACGTGCTTGTTTGTAAGTAATAGAAGCAAGGGGCTTTAGTTACCCAGTATCAAAGTTAAAGCTTAGCAGGAAAAACAGACAAAACAATAAAACAAAACCTGACTTTACATGAAAAGATGGACGTCACTCCAGTTTTAAAGCCTTGAGTTTAGCATAGAGACAAGGCTCATTAAACCAGAGGCAAAAATATTCAATGCTCTTCATTGACTTTGCAATATGTAAAAGTGCCTTCTCGTCATTTATTTGTTACCAAAAAACTGAACAATGCCAAAAAGCTTGTGGTGGTGGGATGAACTACCAACAGGGGAACTAATTTTGTATAAGCTGCTGGACCAAAATAACCGAGTCTCTGCTGTAAAGTTGTTATGCTTGCAAGTGCCTTAGCTAACTATAGTGGCTTGCTATATATAGTTAGCTTTCCTACAGCTAACTATATATGAGGTATTAAAATAATCCTGTGATATAGCAAAACCTAATAATTTTAGCCGTCTGCTTCTATTGTGGCCGTCGCCATCTCGGCTTTTTGGAGCCAAAAGTTGCCATATTTGGACAAACATGTTGAGTGCTAAGTTATCAGCTTACGCTAGCAAGCTTAGTTAGCATGCTGCAGACTTGCGATTGACTGCATGCACAGAAACAGATACCTGCTAATTAGCGCTAAGTTACACAGAGAAAATACATTAATTTCCCTCACCAAACTGGAACATAGACTGTTATTAATTAAATTAAATTCAGTCATCCACACAGCTAGCCACATTATTTGTCAGATAATGGTGATATCCTCCAATAGGCACCAGCTCTACAAGCACATTAGAAAGTTCAGTTACTTAAATTAGGAGAGATCCGACAGAGGTCGGTGGTTGCCGACCTCTGTCAAAGTGGCAACGCCCCTAATATTAAAAACTTTAAGCTTCAGTAAAATTTAAACCGACAAGTTAAAAAAAAAATGACCAGGCTGTAAACATGCATATAACATGGAAGTCTATGACAACAGACTCCCTTTTGGATTGAGTCTCAAGTGTCTATTGGAGGAATTCTGCTGTATTCTGTAATTTTGTAAGCCTGGAGGTTCTGCTTGGTCAAAACCTATTTTAGATGTGCAGTTTATTGTCATATCAACTTTCCTTCATTCTTCTCATACTTTTAGCATCTCTTAATCACTATCTCTTACTTCCCCAGACTGGAAACTCGCATGACGACTGACATCAATGTTATTCTGCAGCTTCTCCAGAGGCAGATCGCCCCTGTTCCTCCAGCTTACAGCACTGTATCTTCTGGTACTCTCCGTACTGATTCACCTGGTCTGTATGGGACTGGGACTCCGGTGCTGCATAACATGTATCCCATTTCCCCCATACAGATGGACAGCCGGGCACCTACACAGGTATGGCAGCAAATCAAGTAAAAAACAGGAAAATTAATCAAGTAGGCCAATCATCTAAGAAAAAAAATCTCTTTTGTTATATATCTGAAACATATTGCATGTTCTTACATTTCTAACTTTTTGGTTTCTTTACTTTAGACCTCAGCCCAGACAGACCTTAAATTCACCAGCAAGTCCCAGGAGTCACTGTCCAGTGGGATCCATGTGACTGCGGCATCTGATGACACCATGTTCATGGCTGTCACCCCCGAAACTGACACGCACACGGGGTTAACTCCGCAGCTGCCCCAGCCATCAGTCAAATCCTCCCTCATGGCCAATTCCAGGCTGTGTGGTAACTTGCGCTACCCCTCACTGCCAGGAAGCCTGGACATACCCTCAGGTCTGGTGGAGATCCAGAAACACCTCTCAGATCCTGTCCTCCCTGTCATCTGACAGTGAGTGTGACCTGCTTCTTAAAGACGTCTGGAAGGAGCTGTGTGACAAGTCCATCTGTTTGTCATCAAGATTTATTTATCATTACACATTTGGACAGTTAGTTGAAAGGAGATAGTGCTGGACTCCATAAAAAACAAAAAAACAAAACTTGAAAACATTTAACTCTTTTAAATGATTGCCGACAGAAAACAGTTATATTTTATATAGACAATTGCTAATTTATGAACACAGAAATCCAAAAGTGTCCAGTAACTGTAGTGAGTGCCATAAAGTTTGATCCTGATTCTGATACTGACACTTTGAATCCTCCACTTATAATTTTAGAGTAAACATATTGGGAAATACATTTGCCAAGATTTAAATGTGAAGACTGATATCTTTACAGTAATAATGGTGCTGCAAAGAAAAATTGATTCGCCTAGCTTAGAACAAATGGAGCAAAGCCTGTGAGCTAGTTCAAGCAGGTTACTCGGGTTGCACTGCATCGTACAGTGCAGCCTGAGTGTGACTGACTAACATGCCAGTCACGCTCACAGTTTGGCAGTCTATTTAAGCTGCAGAATTTTCCACCTCTCCCTCTGACATGTCAGGGCTGCTGCTGCCCTGCATCACTGCGTGTTGTTTTTAACCCCTCCACCACCCCGTAGGCTCCAGGGGGACATTTACTCATCACTCCGTAATTTCTACGTGCACGAGTGATGAGCTCAGAGCCTGGATGCCAAACTCTGACTATATTCTGCCGCTGTAATAACACAAACCTGAGTTGTCTGACTGAGCTAGTGGGAAAGTCTTGCCCTGTACGAAGGGGAAAAAAAGTATTTATTAGAACATCTAGAGCTCATTAGTGTGTTATATCTGTATGTTTAAGGTAAACAACCATGTAAAGAAAGTGTAAAAAGAGTAAGTTATGGGTTTGCTCATTCTCCACCATCCATCTGATTGTACATGTACAGTATATGGACAAAAGTACTGAGCCACCTACATATTACACCTACAGGAGCTGCTCAGCCATGCAAACCCATGCCATGAAGCTCCCGGTTCACGGTTTTTGTGCTGATGTTAATGCCAGAGGAGGTTTGGAACTCTGCAGTTACTGAGTCAGCAGAGCATTGGTGACTTTTACGCACTGTGCGCCTCAGCACTTGGCGGTCCTGTTCCGTAACTTTACGTGGTCTGCCACATCGTAGCTGAGTTGCTGTGGTTCCTAAATGCTTCCACTTTGCAATAATACCACTTACAGTTGATCATGAAATATCTAGTAGGAGGAAAGAAATTTCACGAACTCACTTTTTGCAGTGGTGGCATTGTATTGCAGTACCACGCTCAAATTCAGTGAGCTCTTTAGAATGACGTATGCTTTCACAGTTGTTTGTAAAGGCAGACTGCGCGGCTAGGTGCTTGATTTTGCACACCTGAATTCAAATATTAAGGCCCAATACTTTTGTCCATATAGTGCATCTCCAGTATAACGCACTGCATTTCATAAACCTGAAAATTCACACTAAGTAATTCTGCTAGTGTCTAAAACAATAATAAAAAAAAATGATAAAGACAAACAGGGAACAGAGATTGATTGAATTAAGGAGTGGTTATTGACAAAGCTTGTATCTTTGATCTCTGATCAGCACATGACCTTCCTGTTCATCTCTGCCTCTTGTATTTACAGTCCTAATCACAACACAACAGCTTTCATGAGCCTTTGACAGTTTCTAGACTATATCTTGGATGGTGTTCTTCAGGCTGTCAACCTATCATTTCTAACTGTGGATCTGTACAGTAGATTTCTTATCAAAGTTTTAATGAGTCACTTCTTGCTGAAATAATTTTTAACTGTTGTCTAAACACAAAACATCTGCATCATGGTTTAAAGTGTGACGGACTATTTATTTCTGTATAAAATAAATGAATATTGCAATGAATAAAATTACTGGTGCAATCTGTATTATGGTCAGTTAATACTGCACACTTACTGGTACTGCACAGGCTCACAACATAGATGTTTTTCAATTCACAAATAATGTTTATTTGAATAAAATATACAAATTAAAAAAAAAAGTTTAAACACATCAACCACATTCAAAACACTTTTCAATATGGCTAATGACACGTTTTGCTGCATCAGAAAAAAAAAAGATAGTAGAAAATGACATAATGGCTGAAAGTACAAAACAAAAATGCACTATTAAGCGTTTACAAACAAGGATGTAACTGGCTAGCTTATTTATTGTTAGACAACATGCTAAAAGCTTGAAGATTTTTGACCCTTTGTGTCATAAATCTAACAGTCTTTTCAGTATTTGAGAATTTTTTTTTTACTGTTCTTTTTCCTTGCAGTTTTCCGATTAAGTGATCTTTTTTAAAATCACAAAGCCAAATGTTGCTATCCATCTTTAGCTTCACACAGATCATCTGCTTCCACATGAAGCTGGAAGGAAGGTGAACCGAATATTGTTCTGTCCTTCATAAACAAAGAATTTCCTTCAACAAGGTCACGTCAGCTTGTAAATCCCACTGAGAATGTTTCTGAGTTGTTTTTACGCCTGTCCACTAGAGCTCAGACTCTGAGGATTTCCAGGCAGTTGTTGTAGCAGATAGCGATCCAGTCAGGCTGGGTGGAAGCCCACTGGACGTTATTGATCTCTCCCTCGGCTGTGTAGGCCAGTATGGGGTCCTCAATGGCCCGCGGCATCTGCTGGATGTCCCAGATTAGGGCCTGGTGGTCATCCGCTAGATAGAGAGGAGGAGAGGGGAGGATATTCCATTTAAATTAATTTATCTTATTTAGGCTGGAAAAAAAATAAAAATTTCCTGCTCTGAGTCTGGTTATGCTAAGATTTTCATTGGGAGTGACCAGAATGGACAAGATTAGAAATGAATACATCAGAGGGACAGCTCATGTTGAGTGATTTGGAAATAAAGTTAGAGAGGCAAGGCTGAGATGGTTTGGACATGTGGAGGGACAGTGGATATATTGGACAAAGGATGTTGAATATGGAGCTGCCAGGCAGGAGGAAAAGAGGAAGACCTCAGAGGAGGTTCATGGATGTAGTGAAGGATGACAAGCAGAGGACAGATGTGACAGAGGAGGATGCTAGGGATAGGGTGAGATGGAGGTGATGATCCACTGTGGCGAGCCCTAAAGGGAGCAGCTCTGAGTCTGGTTAATAACTGTAACTAGGCTTTCCTTTTTAGCAAGATGAAAGAGGAAACAAGTACCCCAGATTACAGTATGATTTCACTTGATTCTTCCCGAAATGAAATTAGTTACCAGAGGTGCAAACCTCAACCAATTGGCTCTTTTTTTCCTGAGCACTGCACATTCTGCTATTAATTATCTCAAAGTAAACCTCTGATGTGATTGATCTTGCAATATTCAGAGGATGTCTTAAAATAAAATTTGAAAACTGAACTTTGAGTGTCAGGTTTGTTTGATTTTTTGCCCATCTTGCATATTTTCATATGCAGCATAAAAAGGGCTCCCTCTTGTGTTCATTGTCAGTTACTGTAGGGATGTTCACGCTTCAGATAATGTTCTCCTACCAATCTACAACAGCTGCCCATTTTTCATGCAAAGCTCCCAAACTTCAGACTGCAATCAAACATCTTGCTGTGTTCTCTGTTAAACCTGCTCACCTGCAGTACAGATGTGGCAGGAGGAGTGTGGCGCCCAGGCGATTCCGTTGACACAGGCCCTGTGGTTGTTGAGTCTGGCCACCGGTGTACAGGGAACGCGTACGTCTAAAATCACCACCTGAGGATGCACAACAACAGACATTAACCCGCAGCAAAGAGAGGCTCAAAACATGAGTTCACAAATCAAAGGCTGAGGTCACTGTGGCTATATCCATCTTTTATATACGGTCTACATTTCAAAGCCCCTTAAAATTTTGACTTTTCAATACAAAAGCAAAGGGAAAAAAAGTCAAATTCACATGTCCATTGTGCATGAACCCTCAGATGGAGCAGCACTAACCTCCAAGCTGTCCATTGCCATGGTAGCCAGGTAGTTGGGGTCCTGCTTGTTCCAGCAGAGTCGAAGCAAAGGGTGATGCTGGGGGTCCTCATAGATGATGGTGCTATGTTCGAGGTGACGGAGGTCAAACATGCGGACCGAGCCGTCCGCGCCCACTGAGGCAAACATATCCCTGCCCCCGCCTGCTCGGCTGAAAGAGACGTCATACACCTGCAATGCAAGCACACAGAATGCTTTGAAGGGAACCAGTGAACATGGGTATGTTACTCCAACATTATTACCTAAAAAGACAGTGGTTTAGTAAAGTCTGATGCATCATCTTATAACATTCACCTCTTTGTCATGAGCTATGAGCTGCGTCTTGACATGACCTGTCACTAAATTGACCCTGCCCAGCACCTGTCCAGTCTCCAGCCCCCAGATCGTACAGGTGGTGTCTATACTGGAAGTACCTGCACAGAAAACATAATCACCAATTTTATTTTGATATGATCATTGTAATTTGAGTTTACTGATTAAGTCAACAGAAATTCCTGCCCTGAGGTTTTACCTAATAAATTTGGATCCACCTCGTTCCAGTCAAAGGACGTGAGCGGTGCACAGAAATCTGAGTTCTTATTATTGTTGAGCAGACACTCCAGACGGGTCTCTGTATCACTCACCTGCCAATTGAAAAACATGTCATTGTCAAAATTTAACAACTTTATGTGAGCTAATACCATAGACAGTATAAAAGGTGGACATATCTTCTGGGTCTAAAAAGTGAAGCCAACACAAACTGCCTTAAACATGCATCCTTTTTAATGGCCACTATGGTTACAAAAATACTTTGGGTTTTGCAGTCATGTGACCACTAACCACTTGTCCACCGTTTTGGATGTGTGACAATTTAGCATCAAGTGAATGAGGCCCCATCCCACAGGCCTAGAGACTGTGACCGGTGGTTGCCAGAGAGAAAAATGTGAATTCCCAGACTAGTTGGTGAAAACCTCCTTGTGATTGCTTTGGTCACCAGGTGGTTGCCATAACGACCTGTAGTTTGCATAGAATACGCTGACTTGTCTGTAAACACTGGCCAAGTGCAACACAAACCGGAAATGGAGATCGTGTTCCTTCAAACTAAAAGTTGTGCCTTTTGAAACATGTTGGCTGCAGCGGTGAAGCACAACTTCTACTTTTGAAGTTCTCCATTTTTGGTTTGAGTGCACTTTTTCGAGTTTCACTACCACTCGGCTAGTAGTTAGCGAGTATTTGCAGACAAGTTGGCATCTTCCTTGCAAACTGCTAGTGACCAAAGCAATCACAAGGAGGTTTTTGGTTGCAGCACCCTCCTTAAGACTGATTTCACCTAGCAACAGCCAGAAACCTCCAAGAACAACTCACCAACCACATGGGGAATAGGTATTTTTATCTCGTGACCAGTGGTTGTATCATGTCCAATATGGCAGACAACGCTTGAGCAATGTGCACATGACATCATGTGAGAAACCTCAGTAGAAGCCTATGGGAAAACAGCCTGGACTGACTGGTCGTCTCACCCTCCAGATTCTCAGGTAGTCTCCACTGGTGGCCATCAGGTCTGGGTAGGCTCCTTTGGTGTCAGGTATCCACATGATCTTCGTGGTTGGGTAGGGATGGTCAAATGTGTTTCGGCACACAAACTCTGAGCTCTCCTCCTCCAGACCAACTATCTGAACCTGTGGAGACACAATAACAACTCACCTTGAGTGAGCCAATGTAGTGTTACTTATGTGAACCAGAAACAGTACAGTACAATAAGTCAGTCAGTGGTAGGACAGGTGGTGATGAGTCTAGGGATGCAGGGATATGTTATTTTTATTTTTCTCCAATATTCAGTGAAGTGACATTTTCATATTTTTATATTTTACCATTTGTCCAGTTTTCATTAGTACTGATGGCAACTGAATCAGTGAATTGATATAGTTATTTACTGCTACACTAATCAAAGTTCAGTTACATTTAAATGAAATTTAAATATGCTATAGACTTATGTTAGTGTACATACAGCACTGTGCAAAAGTCTTGAGCCAGCACTCACTTCTTTATATTTTGCTAGGCAAATGGGAAACAGGTGCAGCAATTTATTGAAATATATACAAACATACATGAAAATTCAGTATATAAGGCAAAAACAGAGTTTGTACAATTCTAATGAGCTGGAAAAGTCAATATTTGGTATGACCACTTTTATTTTACCACATAGCCTGAACTCTCTTAGGCAAGCTTTCTTGTAATTTCTTTAAGTAGTCTTCAGGAATAGTTCTCCAGACTTCCTGAGGGACATTCACAGCTCTTCTTTGGATGCTGGCTTACGTTTGTTCTGTTTTCTGTCACGATGATCCCACACTGCTTCAGTAATGTTGAGGTCTGGACTCTGGAGAGGCCAGTCCATGACTGATAGTGTTCCATTGTGTGTTTTTCTATCCAGGTATGCTTTTACTGCATTGGCAGTGTGTTTGGGATCATTGTCATATTGAAAAATTAAGCCGTTGCCAATCGAACACTTTCCAGATGTTTTTGTTATTGGTGGATCAAAATCTGATGGTTCTTTTCTGGGTTCATAGTTTTATGTCAATATATTCAGGTATTTCCCAAATTAAGTTGGCAAGTTAACTGTTATGACATGAACAGCTACTTTCAGTTGACACAGGCCTGGAAAAGAAGGGAAACATCTGCTCTTTATAAATAAAAATAAAACTCCTTAGACCCGTCCAGTGTACGGTTGAACGTACCAATAATAATAATAATAATAGTAATAATAATAATAATGATGATGATGATATCACTGGCATTATACAGCGTCGTGGGACAGGATGTCTTCCTTGAAGTTACCTTGTTATTGTACTCCTCCACAAAACTACCGAGCGCCAGGCGGAAGCGTTTGTCCGGCCGGACAGTCCAGTTCATGGCGTAAACTGTCCAAGGCGCCTCATATTTGTAGATTTCTTTACGTTTTCCGTGTAGCGACATATCTAAAGCTACTTCAAACAACCTCTGGTTAAGACAACTAATTACCAACAGGAAAAGAGGACCTTGAACGCGTCGCACCAACCGCCTACTTTACAAATCAAACTTACTGTCTCTGCCAATATTGGCTGATTTCTGCGGAACTAAGCTAACTGTTGAGTCCGTGTTATCGGGGTGGTTGTGCCAGCGGTAAAGACTACACGTTACATAAAAAAATTGGCTGAACGTGTCTAATTTAAAGCGCAGGTCTGCTGGAGGATATTCATAATATGGCAGCAATGGCGACAACCGGAGGACAAAAATAGTAATAATGATGAGCGTCATGGAGGTGCTGCTTTCACGGGCCAGCACAAAAGTTTACAATTATTACCCAAAGAAAGAACAAAACTGCTCATAAAGTAGTGTTTGGAGAGAAGAGGGCTTTGATGCCCGAGCAGTTTAAAGGGCAGGCGGATACTTAGTGATGTTGCCTGCATGTAGTCTTTTAATTCTTCGTAGTCTTATAGCTATCACTCGAAAATAAGCAAACCGCCAACACTGAAATATAGTGGTGGTCAAGTTAATAATAAAATATGACTGTCGTTAATATTATTTGCTTACTTTCATATTTTCACGTTGTTTAGGTACCACTTTTATTCATCATAAATATTTTTTCTACTCTTACCTCACTGTTTAATGCATAGTAGGCTTTTATTTGAGGGTAGAGTAGTACGTTTACGAGAAGCGCTGGAAGGCAGCATTGCAGAGGGAGTGCTCCACACCTGAGAGGCTGTACGAAAAGCTCAACAAAAAACTGCCTTTACAGAGCAGTTCCTTGAATGAACCTGAGGTCTAAGTGGCTTTTTAACACATATCTTTTTAGTTATAGAAAAAATATATCAAGCCATATTTGACAATAGGTATGCACATACTTACCTTACCATTATACTTTTGGACCATCTCCCATTTCCTGTTGTGATACGGACTGTACAACTGGTGAAATAATCCAGAAGTTTCCATGCTTCCAGTAATTTTCTCCAGAACACAACACTTGGCTTCATGCGGTTTATAATTTAAAAGTGACCTTTGAGGAACCTCAGCAATACATGTGGGATTATTTGTCAGCATTGACAGCATTTGTGTTTTCTTGCACCTGCCAACACCTACAACAACATTTGCTTGTCCAGTCCTCACGCAATGGTTTTGTGAGAGTCACCAAAACAAAGTGTGCACATGCTGGTGATATTTGCATCGCTTTCAAATAAACTTCACAAATCAGTATTTACTCAGTTCAGTGTTGGAATTCGTGGCAGATTTGTGGTAGACCTATAGTTTTGATTATGACCTTCAGTTGCCATCTATTATATGGTTATTATTATCGCTTCTCTTATTAGCCATGCCATTGGAAGGATTGCAATTAAATTTTGCACATGGTCCCCAAAGAATAAATACCTCTGACTTTGATGATCTCCAGACTTTAGCCAGTTTCACACATGGACTTTGGACAATTTCAGGAGAATCACATCTGGGTATTTTCCACAGTTGTTCTTTTTCACATGCAGCAAACTGCAGGAAGTAATCTATTAAATACACATTCACACTACTAGAAAAACTCACTGTGGTTTGGGCAAGGGAGCTGCATGGATAGAGCATTCTTACAATTTAATTGCACATTACTATCAGGGTTGGGGGCTGTATTATAGGATAGCCTAACCTACGCTTCTTCCACTGTAATTATACATTATTTTGGAATATAGGCTGGTCTATCCACTGTTCAAATCTATGCTTCTATTACACAGCAAAAATGGGATACATGCTGTTTTCTCTTTAGTTACAGTAAAAAAATTATCAAACATTAAAGGACATGTGATTTTACAATGGCAAAACCAAGTTACCAAGTTAGTTTTGGTTACTTAGAAAAAACAACAACACCATGCAACATCAACTTTTGATACATTAAATGCTAAACAGATAATTCAGTCAATCATTCATTTTCTTAACCATTTAACCAATTCAGGTTTGCTAGGAGGCGCTGGAGCCCATGCGAGTTGTCACTGGGCAAAGCAATAAAGAATTATATATGTTGCCAAAAAATAAGCTTACATGCTGCACTGCCCAAATAATGGGTAATTGCAATATAAGAAAGGGAGTTTAGGCTACTTTATAATAAAGCCTGTGCCCCAAATGATGTGTCATTACAGTGTAAGAAGGGGACTTTGATATTCCATGATACAGCCAAAGCCCTGTATAATAATGTGCAATTACAATGTAAAAAAGGGAGGTTACAAAATTACACCATAATTCGCTGTATTATGAAGTGTATACAGCATGGTGTGACATGATAACATGCTGTATTAAACAAAATGGTGAACTTTGGTGCCAAAGTAGCCTACAGATTTACAAAGGTGCAAGCATTTATTTACTTTTCCTACTTGTCTATCCAACTACGTTTTATGTCTTCTCTCTCTCCTGGGCTCTTTAGATCTGCTCGTTTCAATATGATTTGCAAAACCTCCACTGACACCAAGTCATTCATTTGATGGATGTATAGCCACATTTATGTACAGCAGTTCCCAAAGGTTTGACACTTTTGTCCAGGCAACACATTACACTAGGACCTCAGTACAAATACTTCTCTGGTCTCTATCTCTCAGGTCTGTTATCAGCTGCTCTGCTCAGTAATGTTGCTTGAGATACATCGTCGATACAAGCATCTGTCCAACAGCTCTGCTTCATCTGGATTTGTGTGGGAAGAGTTTGATTTTGCTGAGTGTGAAGGCTTTAAGTTGGGCATGTATGCTTGTGCTGTTTGTTCAGCGCTATGCTTTGTTTTTGGCTTTCCTGCCACTGTTGCCATCCTCTGGGAGATGTTTAAAAAACACAGGAGAAGAACTCCCTTCTCACCAAATGAGTTTTTCATACTGAACCTCTCCACCATGGATGTTATCTTCTTGGTCTTCATTCCACCTGGAATATTAAACCATTTCATTTGGCTGTGTTGGGAATTTGAAGCAGTTTGGAATGGTATTTATGCCCTTAACATGTGTGGAAGACTCCTCCTGATGTCTTGTACCTGTCTTGACTGTTACCTGGCTGTGGTACATCCAATCACTTACCATAAGAGAAAAAGTCTGGCTCCCAGGGTTGTGATGGCCGGCATTATTTGGAATCTCACAATCGCCTCTGGAATCGGATACTTTTTTGTCTACATATTGTACTACAGCATGTTTCCAGTTGCAGTATTTATATTTACAGTTGTAATAATGGGAATCTGTGATGGTTTAATTGTTCATACATTAAAAAAGTCTGACCCTGGCAGAAACAACATCCACCCCCAGAAGCAAAGAGCCATTCAAACCCTTATCTTCAGCCTGGCCATGGTAGTCATCTCTTACCTCCCTCCAATATTTCTCTTTTCAATCGGGGGACCTCTGATGACCACGAACAAAATGTTCACATGTACTATTGGTATTCCTATTAGAATTAAATCCACTTGGGGATCTGCTGTCATGCCTCTACTCTACCTTTATAACGTTGGAAAATTAGATTTTTTAAAAAGTTGGATTCTGCAAGTTCTAATTTGAGCAACCTCTAATTATTTCTGCCTCTTCCTTTTGAAATTAGTCCTGTAAAGTCCTATGATATGTTTCCCTGATTTCATAAGTACTACTCTTTGCTTTTATGTAATTCTCTGTATGTGTTACTTATTTGATCTATTGTTTTATTTGGCCCTACAGAAAAAAGTTGAAACAACAGAATTGTGGATGCCAAACTAAAAAAAACTGTCTTATAAATGTAAATATACTGTTAAGACTCTGCATGTATGGTTGGACAGTATGTTTGGAATTCATGTACTTAAGCAAATAATAATAAGTAATAATAATAATAATAGTAATAAAGTTAAAATAGCTGTATTACAAACTAATACTTAAAATAAGTTATTAAAGTGAGTTGTTTTATTCCTGATCACTGACAGTCCCTCCACAGTGGACAGCAGGTGGACAATGATGACCCAGGTAAAGTCATTCAGGAGGTTTAGATGGTACTTCATCTCTCAGTAGACCAACAAGATAGGGTATCTAGAGACATATATTTAAAGAAATAACACCCAGCTGCCTCATACCTGCTTAAACGGACTGCTGAACGTTCTGTTGCTATTGTTTCTTTGCTAACAGCAGTTTTGGAAATGTCGTTTGATTACGTTCTCTTAGTTGTTTTTTTTAATGGTTTTAATGGCATGCTTTCATGGTGAACTTCATGCTGAAGAGCTGCTAGCATTTGTTCTTTTGTTAACAGAGCAATAAAGATTGGACAGATACAGATCAAAAGAATAATTTTAAAAAATGTTCTAGCTGCAACACAGATCTGCTGTATGCAGTGTCTTTCTCTATGGTCTTTCATAAATTTCCTGGGCTCTGCGGGTCTGCTCTTTTCAATATCATTTGCAAAATCGCCACTGTCAACAAGTCCTGATGGATGTGTGGACAGCAGTTCCCACATGTTTGACACTTTTGTCCAGGCAACCCATTACAGAACGGCCTCAGCACAAACACCCTCACAAAACCTCATAAAAAGGTACAGTACCTGTCCGTATTTTGTTATTTCTTTGTTTAATAATTGTTATTTATATGTATATTTTGTGTTGTTTACCAACCAAAGCACAATTTCCAATGCAGAATTGTTTTTGTAGCATGCAAGGA
The DNA here is from genome assembly GCA_015103295.1 of Ptychochromis oligacanthus. NCBI lineage: Eukaryota > Metazoa > Chordata > Actinopteri > Cichliformes > Cichlidae > Ptychochromis > Ptychochromis oligacanthus. Next base: position 29,735 of record VVAS01119135.1, read on the forward strand.
TATACACACATCTTTATTCTTCAACACAGCCTGAACTCTCTTGGACAAGCTTTCTTGTAATTTCTTGAAGTAGTCTTCAGGAATTCTCAAGGTTTCTTGAAGGACATTCAAATTCACTGTTGTACCTCTCTCCTGACCTTATCCGGACATACTGACAATATTTGAACCAAAATTTTAAATTTGGAGTAATCACTCCATAAGACTTGTTGCCACTGATATTCAGTCCAGTTTTTATGTAATTTGGCATACCACAGACTGTTCTCTTTGTTTTCCATAATTAAGAATGGCTTCTTTACAGTCATCCTTCCACTGAGACCATTTCTGATGAGACTTCAGTAGATGGATCAACTGAAGGGCCAGATGCATCTGTCTCAGGTCTTTGCTGGATGTTTTCCTATTTGTTAAGGACATGACT
>VVAS01119149.1:0-12722 GCA_015103295.1 Ptychochromis oligacanthus
AAGAGTGTTTTCCTTTAAGTAAAGCAGCAGAAAAAAACTTTATAATGTTTATTTTTTTGCATCACCTTTTCCATCCAGGCATCACTTGTTAATGAAGCTGATCTCACACAGGTGCCACATCCACAGGAGGTGACATTAGGAGTCTGGTGGAAGCTTTGTTTTCCCAAAATTACTGCTCAGTTTTTTTTTTTCCCAACAATAGAAATATAAAGAATGCACTCTGAGGCACTGAATGACTGTTCTTTGAATGTCCAGTGAATTCCTCTGGTTATAGATCAAAAATGGTCAGATTTTCACACAAAGGAGAGAAATAATGGTGCATTCATGTGGTGTCCGAATAATTGGAAAAATTAACTTCTAACTTCTAAAGTTAATGGTGCCTAAAGTTGGAGTGATATCTCGGAAAGTTGAACAAAAATTTTGCTACAGCTCTTATGGAAATCATATAGACAGAAACACGGCAGACAAAAGTGGATGGCGGTAAGAAACTTTTGATTAACGATGAAAACTTCATTTGTACTATGGTATTATTATTATTATTATTATTATTATAGGAACTGTTAGTTGCTTCCCACATAGATAGACCTAGGCCTTAGAGAAGTGGCTAATTAGCAGTTAACGTTATAACAGTCAACTGATATTTATTTATTATCTGCTGGAAACGGCTCTCACATGTTGCGTAAACACACGTATGCAACACAGCATCCACGTTGTTTCCACATTTCACCTTAAAAGCAACTGTGTGAAGTATTAATGTGTCACTGTTGTGTTTAGAGCCCTAAAATTCAATTAACATCTAATTAACTGTTTATATGTTGCAGTCTAAATAAAGTGTTTTCAGCAACTTCTAATTTAATTTAACTTTTTCAGCTTTTATAATCTACTTTCATCAATCTGTGCTTTATCATTGCTAAAAATATTTGTACCGTGTCTGTTTCAACTGTTTTTATTATTTAAGCTGACCTCTTCTACTGTCTATCAGTTTATTATAAACTTACTTTTTCTTTTCTATTACTTTTAACCAATTATTTCAACAGTTTTATTTCTCTGCAGGTAAAAAAGGAGTCCAGGTGCTTCATTTAACCAAAAAGGTGTTCGGCAGCCTGCATTAAGACTCGTTTAATGGCATCGTGCTGCCTGCATTTACACATTCTGCAGCTCCTATGGAATCACTTCTTGGAAAACCTGAGTGAAAAAGGTAAAAATTTACAACACACCTCACAGCCTGTACGTCACTGAAATAGTCTGTAGTTTGAGGTCTGCTTAGCTCAGTGTGTTAGATTAGAAGCCCGCCCCTATTCTTACTTAAAGTTTAATAAGCCTGATACCATTGAGGATAACCGTGCTTTCCGTGTTTTTTGCATTACCTCCTCATCGTTCAGTGGTCATGCGTGTTTCGCATGCTTTCCAGCTCCCTGGTAAATAATTCAGAACTACACGATCAAAGTCATTTTGAAAATCTAGTCTGCGATTCAGGTTTGCACACCCTCGTGCTCTCTGCACGCGCTCACATTCTCACAATATCTACACATGCTGCCAGTAGAAACCTAATTTGCGGATTTACTTCGGATTTACATCTTGGAATGTGGCTCCTTCTCAGGGTGAAAGTGCGCATGATATGAGCTCGCATTTGAAGAAATCATTAACAATTAAGAGCAGGACTCAGGGATGACTCAAAAGGGTTGCACAGCAGCACGGAAGCAGCAACGACAGTAATGTGTTTTCCTGTGAAGCTGTCAGCTCTCTCACCTCGCATTGTTTGAGTGGCAAGGACTTGACATGGGATTCCAACAATGATCTGTTCATGTTCAGCAGTTAATGAGCAAATACATCCTAACACAGATCTCACATATGATATTCATGTGTTCCTCCACAATTGCCTCTACTTTCTTGAAAACCGTCTCACTGTATGTGCAGAACAAAGGCTTGTCTATCTGTGATGACAAGATGCACATGTTGTAGCTGCATTAAGTGGCTCTCCTGTGAGAATGGAAGCTGCACTCTTCTGTCTTGTTGAAGGCATACAGTATGAGCTAATGTGTAGTATTGTCTTTGAGTAAAAAAAGAGGGAAAAATGTAAGGATTAGCAAAGTGCAAAACCAGCTCAGATCTCTTTTATATTTGAAACATAATGTGGCAGCTTCAAATCTTCAGGTGAAAAGGTTATGAAGGGTCATAAATCAGACACACACTCCATATCTAGTCTGTTCTCCAAGGCTCACCTCGCTCCCAATCTGCTCATGTTTTATACATGTCGCCCTTCACACTGTGTCTTCATCTCGCACCTTCCCCAGGCATACATTGAAAAACCACAGAGATCTATGTTTTGTTTCTGTCAAATGTTTTTCTCCAGCCTGATGATCTAGGATATGAGGAAGAGTCATGTTTGGTCCTGGAGCACGGTAAGTAATGTCTCCACAGGCCCCTGGGGATGCTCTGAGAAGACCCTTAGAGATCCTGCTGTGCAATATTATGTAAGGATTTTTCATCTTCCTGCAGAATAAGACTGCTTAACTCTTGGTTTGTCACCATTTTATGAGCACATGTTGAATTGTTTAAAATAAACTGTACATGTCCCAAAGTAATTCATTCATTTTTCAGCAATAAATATGTTATGAGATGAAAAAGAGACAAACAAAAAACAAACAAACAGCTCCTCCTATTTCACACATTACATCCATATCCCAGCAAACAAAATGCTCAAAATTCAATGACACTGCATGGTACACAACAATCTTCTGTTCCGACTGAATCTCAGAATTTTTCCACATAGTTCAAAAAAGGTCCACAAACCTTTTCAGATCGTTTGGTTTGTCTTTCAGTAAGTGTGTCATTCTTTCTCCTGGAAGGTCTGACATCATTTAGCTTACCCAGTGTGTAACGCTTGGACTAACTAAGCCATTTGTAACAGTCTGTGAAAAGTGATGACCATAGCACAAAGTGTGATATGTGCTCTTTGTGGAACAGCCGCTGACAAAACTACTGCATCACTGCACGGCACTCGTTCAACACGAAGTTACTGAAAATGAAGCTCACACTTTGTCAAAGAGCAGGTAAACAAAGCCAGTGGCACCATCTCCATCATTTCAAAGGTCATCACTGTCAACATGCCCTGCTGCTGGTTAAAGGTGCAAAATGTGTCAAAGTTCTAAAATTTTGTTAATATAGTTAGGTCCATAAATATTAGCTTTAAGCCAACTCTGGTACAATACATCAAATGGCAACATTTATGTTAATATTGTACATGGTCCCTTTTTAAATAAATATAAATATTTTTTAAATAAATAAACTAAATAAACTACTGCAACTTCATCTGTCCAAAGAAGTTGTTTTTTTTTTGTTTGTTTGTTTTTTCCAGAACTATGCAGGCTCTTTTAGATGTTTTCCAGCAAAGTTTCATCTGGCCTTTCTGTTCTTGAGTGGAACCAGTGGTTTGCACCTTGTTGTAAAATCTGTGTTGTTCCATTCATGAAGGCGTCTCTTCATCGTAGGCTTTGACAATGATACCTCCTCACGATTGTTCTTGACTTGACTAGATGTTCTAAAGGCATTTTTCTTAACCATGGAAATAATTCTGTGATCATCCACTTTAGCCATCTTCCACTGTCTTTCAGGCCTTTTGGTGTTGCTTGAGCTGGTCAGTGCATTCCTTCTTTCAAAGAATGAACCAGACCGTTGATTCGACCACTCCTAAAGTTTTTGCTCTGTCTCATAGGTTTATTTTGGTTTTTCAGCCCACTGATGGCCTTCTTCACTTGCATCGACATCTCTTTGGACCTCATATTGAGAGTTCCAGTGAAAAAAATACTAAATACTAGTTTAACACTTAGAATCAGCTCCAGAGCTTTTATATGCTTAATGTATCATGAAATAGCCACATGAAACTGTGTGTCAGTCAATTGTCCAGTTACCTCTGAGCCTCTGAAAATGGGGGACTGTGTATGAAAATGGCTGCAATTCCTAAACAGTTAATGCAATACTTTTGTTAAACCCTTTGGATTAAAGCTGAAAGTCGGCACTTCAATCACATCTAGACTGTTTGATTTAAAACCCACTGTGGTGAGGTACAGAGGCAAAAATAGAGAAATTGCATCATTGTCCAAATACTTATGGACCTAACTGTAAATAGAACATTCTTGACTACCACAAGAGGACAATCCAACCCCCAGTAAGACTTTTCTCACTGGCACATGTGCATGATCATATCTTACACAGACCCAGCTGAGTGGCTGTTCAAACACACCTGATGGACGTATGTCAGTGAATGTAACTCGAACTCTCATTTTCAGTACAGACTGAAGAACGTTTCCAGTTTTTACTGTGTGAATTTTAATTTGATGTTTCTGTAGATATTCAGAATATAATTTGGGTCTTTTAAGCCATGATTTGCATTTACAATGCTGCTCACAGTGGAATGCTTTTACACTGTAGGCAACCTCAAAATTACATATTACCATCATGCTGTTGTTTCTGGCCAAATGTGCATGTGCTTCCAAAACCATCAGCCCCCAGGCCAGGATCCCAGTGGAGATAAGGGATGAAGAATAGATGGCATTCTGAGCCTTGAAGCCTCACGCACATGTTTTTATTTTTACCTCCAGACTTCTTGGGAGCCGTCTGTTCAAACATTTAAAGAATACCTCGCTCTTGTCAGCCGGAGAGAAGAGGAGTTTGACCAAAAACTATTACGAATGTGCTGTCGAGTAAATGCAGCTCCCAGGACAGAAGACCAGAAAATAACTGCTGCTAGGAATTTATGTGGCAGTGGATGTGATGGTTATTACTTGAGCGCATGTCTGCAAACATGTTTGTGTGTGAACATCCGGGCAGCTGAATTCACTTTTGACCGACTGAAGAATCGATTAACTTCCTGCTGCTTTCGCCGCAGAGGCCTCCACTGTTCACGTTTGTCGGCTGCTCAGGGAACAGTACGTTCTTGGCGTTGTTTCAGCCATGACAGTCTAACACTGAAGATCCACAAAAACAGAGAGACAGTGGGCTGCAGAACTCTTTCTGTGCATGTCCTCCTGACATCTTACCCTGAGTTACGGCTCGTTTAATCACATTTTAATGCACTCTGTACAATAGCTCAGAGATGTAAAGTATAAAAAAAAGTACAATAATAGCTCCAAAGTCATGTTATCTGTGTTATTCAGATATGAGTGAACATTATTGAGCTTCATTTTCTAAAGAATATTATCAGGTTTAAGCTTCCAGTCTTGAGGACTTTTTTTTTTCTCCCTTTCCCGTCTCTCTCTGTTCGTAATTGGCTTTCTTAAGCAGATGGCAGTTTTTACAAAAAGTCAAAATGTGACACTGAGTGCCTCCCTCAAGACTTCTCCACCATTTTCTGAGAAAGCCTCTGAATAGATCCCGACAAGCCATTACTGTTCTTCACTTTTCCCTGTTTATTTCTATTTACAGCAGTTAATACAATTATTCCCAGTCGTGACCTATTTAAGCGGTGCATGCTACGAGCCATTAGCATTCAGCGAGTCTACAAAGTTACCACATTGATGGATTTGTGAAAGGAGGTTGTGTTTTTTAGTGTGCGCGTAGGTGGAGGTTCAGAGGCCTCCTGTTTGTCTTCATTTAACTGATTTTCTGTTGCCATAGGAGCAGGCCTCTTTTTTCTCCCATGAAAGTGCAGCACTTCAGAGCACACTGTCTGGATTCAGATCTACAAGAAGGTGTCAGGGGAGTTGTCCAGGATTTTACATCTATCATCGCTCCCATTAGATGACTTGCAGCTCACTTTGGAGAAAATGTTTAGTTTTTATTATTCCAGAACGATTCATGAGGATGTAGTAATGTGGGTTTAGCAGAGCTTTAAAAATAGCATGCATATATACTACAGCATGTAGGAAGGATTATAATAAAGTGCAAATGTCGGATGTGGTTGCTGCTGTTTTGTCATCCTTGTCGCTCCTTTTGGAAGATTTTGAAAGCTCCTTTTGTTGCGTTTGATTTGTCGCTCCACCTGAGAAAGATCTGTCAGTAAATCAGCCGGAAAAAGAAAAAGTGAGCAGACCATTTTGGATACAAGCCATTCACCGCCCTCCCCTCTGGACCTCTCCTCAGACACAAAGCTAATCAACCTACGAGATACATGCCTACGCGTCCCTGTAGGTTAGAGGCTCCCAACCTTTCTGCCTGACAAACACCACGTCTCTGTCAGATGAACTCAAGTACCCGATCAGCACCACCTGTCGTCACCATTATGTTCTTTTCTGATTTCATTTGATTTAAAGTGGACGTTAAGTAATACCTCAAAAATGGGGTTATGTTATATTTTTAGAATATTGAATGTTTAGTGTTTAGACCAGTTTGGTTAAATAATGGTGGCAAACAGCATCTTTCATTTATGCATTACTTTTAGGTATCTACAACTACTTTTTTCACTGATTGTATCAGCAGTTAATTCCCTTTATTTTAATCTGTTTCCCTGTTTTGTCTCACAGTTCGTGCTGAAGAGAAACCCAAAAGCAGGACGAGAGAACAAATAAAACTCTGGCTCACACAAAGTCCAAAAGGTTCAACAGGGATCCAAAAACAGGAGAGGCAGGGGCGCTGGAGCCTGTCCCAGCTGTCAGAGGGCGAAAGAAATCAAAACAGGATCCAAACACAAATATGAAACGTCAAATACTAGAACAGCAATGAACATCAGACATAAACCAGGACTTAAATGTATTAACCAAGAATCTGAAACAGAAAAAAAAACATCAAACCCCTAGGACTAAATCTTGGGACCAATACATATTTTTCATTACTTTTAGCATACTTAATTCAAATTTATTACTTTATTATTTATTTAGAGCTATTTTGTATTTTTCTTTATCATTTTTACTTTAAACGAACTTGTCCATTACTTCCTGCAAACTTCTTCAAGCATTTATCCATTACCTCTAGTCAGTTATTGTTATTATTTTCTATTTAATGCACTACTTTAAGTTATTTTTTTTCTAGGAAACTAATTTCTGTTATTTTCTAGCTGTTTCCACAGTTACTCTGTTAATTTCGGCCACAGACTGACTGATCTGACTGTTAAAAAGAGGGACACTGCATGCTCGCATGGTAGCGAGCTGTCAGTCAGAAGGTAGCCCCGCCCCAAAACATGCCCTGCTTTACCATCCCTTTTTAATCTAACGGGGACTATAGTTTACAGAGTGAACATCATATTTGATTCAATAAGACAGGAAAATAAACTCATCAGAAAAGTGTTCACTGGGGTCACAGAAAAGGCAGCTGACCGATCTTTTCCAGTTAACTTCTATGCAGTCAGACATCTTTTTGCTACCTGGAGTCGCCTCCTGCTGGCCATTAGAAGGAATGCAGGTTTAAGGCACTTCTGCATTAGCTTCTCTTTTTAGACTTGGAGGCACCTTTCAGTTCATGCTTTGAGCCTACTATCGCAGCTGTTTTTAGCATTATTTTTAGTCAAACTTGTTGTTCAAAACTTTCTGTCATTTACAAGTTACTTTAAGCTATTTATCAGTTGGGCTGCTTTCAGCGAATTACTGGGCATGTTTGTGTCACTGTCAGATGTTTTTTTCCCGGACCAGATGTGGCACGACACTAACAGTCTGTCGGCAACACTGGATGATAGCAGACAGAATCAGCCCAGATGAGCTAGTTTAAAAGTCCGATTTAGTCTGAACACCCAGGGGTCAGAGGTTTGACTGGTTAAAAACACGAAGCGAACAGAAGGTTCCTTGTGACTGTGTGGGTTCTCTCCTGCAGTCCAAAGACATGCACGATATGTTAAATGATCATTTTAAATCTTCTGTAGGTGTGTTTGAGCGTGTGCTTCTCTCCGTTAACCCTGGTGACCTCTCCAGGATGTGCCTCTCACCTAAAGTCAGCTGGGATAGGACAGGTGGTTATGAAAATAGATGGAAGGGATGGATGGATGTTAGTGAGCATTAATCTGAGATAAAACAACAAAGGAAATTAGTTTCAAGCCTTTGAAGGCTTATTCATCTCTGCTTTTATCATTGAAGCTGTTTATCTTATATTTTTATCTTATTTCAGGAATCTTTTTTTCTTTCTCTAATTTTAACTGTCTATTCATTACTTTTATGTAACAATTTGAACTGTCTGTGTATTCGTTTAGGCTATGAATATTTGTCCATTACTTTTGGCCATTATTTTAACAGTTTATCATTTAGCCGGTACTGTAAGCAGTCTCTTTTGACTTCTCTGCTCACTTGTCAGTGAAGAACTCCTCGTCATGTTGTCGTGCACACATGGTTTTAGACTGACTGAAGAGAATATTTTACCTAATAGCTTAACGGTTATACTGACAACAAATTTACTCCTGAACATAAGTACGTTTTTATAATCTGCAGCCTTTATATACAGTGTGTAAATTCAATTGCTAACAACCCCACAGCCCTGCAAAATTCTTGCTGAGGTAAAATGGCCTGAGGTGTGAAATCCCTTCCGTAGGTGCCTGTGGCTCATGAACTTGTCTATAAAAGGTCAAAGTCCGGCAGTAAAGAGGTCTTGTTACCTCAGCCCAAAGTTATAGCCTGGTGTGGTAGCTGCTTTCGGTGAGGAATACTTTCCCGGCAGTGCTGTCCATGATCAAACACACCATCAAACCACAGGGAGTGAAACCCGAGCCGGGCCTCGCTGAGCATTTAACAGAAAGAAAAGCTTCCTGTGGGTGATGTCATCGTAACCTCATGATTATACTGAAAAGATGATGACTGAATGTTTCTGCTGAAGGCCTCCTGTGATGTGATCTATCCTCTTCAACAATGCCAGTGAGTCCTATTGAAAAAGTGGGTCAATAGAGATATTTTTAGAAGCAATTGCACCTCTCTTTTTGCAAACAAGCAAAGGCAAAAATTCCAGATGAGATGTCACCTAGCTACAATGAACAGATATTCAGAGGAAATGAAGGTGTTCAGCTTGCTGGTAAATGGGGTGAGCTATTTATCTGGTTTCAAACTTCACTTCCCTGTGGAGATGAGAAGCTGCGTGAGGGCATGAAATGACTGGGAAGGGGGCGGCTTTGCCTCTCGGATTGGCTTTGATAAACTGAGGGACTTGTGAGATTTGTAGGGCTCTCTGTTCTAAAGTGGGCTTCCGTTTCATCATCTCCACGTCCCGGTGCCTTACGTGGCTACCTTGTTGTAATTCCGCCTCATTTTCCCGGCTTCTCGCTCATATTGCCTTTTCATTCCCAAAGATATCGCTTGAAAAGGAAGCGTTTGCTGCCTTCTCTTCTGTTAGAAGTGACACTGTGGGCGATGATGTGATGGAGGCGTACCAGAGACAACATCCTCACATGCATCTTCCTGGTTTAATGTTCCGCAATTGCGCACAAAAGTTTGTCAACTGAGCGGAGCACGAAGTTGCATATGTTGAAACTAGAACGAATTTACTCCGCAAGAAATCAAGGAAATGAACAATAGATGAGGATCATACACTGTTAACGATGGCGGCAGGCAGGGAATTACTGCGCATCTTGCAATCAGACTCAATAAATCACACGAGGCTGTGCGCTGCCCCGACAAACCGGGCAAGAGAATGCCAGTGGAGCAGAAAGCAATTTTGCGGCAGAGCAGAAAATGCACTGTATTCCTGCGGGCATTGCATGACAAATCTGTGAACTTCTACTAAGCAGAGGTGGAGCATTGTTTGTAAGAATTCCTAAATGGCTCTTTGACCTCTGGCAAAACCTGCGACTAAAGAAAAATAAACACAGAGAAATCATGGCGCATTTCAGCCTCCAAATTATTGTTTTCCTTTGACGTCAAATTAAGATGAAATATTGCTGATTTCTAAAGAAAATCCTGCCGCTTTCCTTAATAGGCTTTCCCAGATATATGTCTGCGTTTCCCGGAGGACGTCACGCATGTGCAGGTGACACCACAGCACCACATGTTAAGTTGTTTGAAGGGAAGTGTGTCTCTGCGCTTGAAGCGGCAGAGCCCAGCAGTCTAATAGCTTCGTCCTTCCAGTCATAGTGACAGAGGTCGTCCGTTTCCAGGAAAACCCACTAACATTACTCACCTCCAGTGAAACTCCCCTGATGTAATAGCCAGTAAACCACAGAATTAGTGTGTAGAAGTTTCACATTTCTGCTCTCGGTTTGTAGAAATGAAAGTCTTACAGAATTTTCTCAGTGTTTGTTGAAGTTATGTAACACAGGCGAAGGTGAAAATATGCAGCCTTGCTCAAAGGCAGCAGTTAGGACTAAATGTGTTACTTGCCACCTTTAATTCATCAAGTCCAATCTGGCTTTCATCCTCCTCCCATTAATCCAGGATATCAAAGCAGTCTTTTTTTCTTTTTTTTTTTCCTGGCTACTTTTCGGTGCCAGTGAGCTTAAGGCTAAAGTGCTGCTCAGATCAGTCAGAAACATCACAAATTCTGATGAATTATATGATATCTGATCGTCGCTTCCTGCTGCATGGCTGGCCCAAGTGGGAGCAGTCAGTGTGTCCAGAGTGACACAGTATGTCACAGAGAAACAGTTTGGATTGGTAATGACACATGCCAGGAGGCCTTGTCTGTTTTACAGTCAGAGGTGATGCGAGAAAGATGAGACAGAATCAGGCTGGCAAGACAGAGAAGAAAGAGAGCAGAGGCATGTTGATGTAAACGGATTTATTCACAAGTGTACAATAAGCTGGAGCCACGATGAGGCTTTACATCCATTCTAATGCATGTACTGTCACAGTGTTAATACGCACAAACTGAGTCTGAATGCATGTTAAATATGCTGTAATCATGCATGTAGAAGATGAATCTGCTCCCTGCAGTGCCGCTCTCCTCGATCTGCTGCTGTCGGATCATCACTGGAACAACACTGCCACTTAGTGGCTGGATTATTTCCCTCTGGACAAAACTCAACACAAGGTTGGTCTCAGTACACTCATACAGCTCTTAGCCCTGTGTGACATTTGCACCATAACTGAACTCATGAGTATCAACTGAGGTTTAGCACCCTGGAGGAAAAAATGGCTTCATGCCTAAATATAGGGCACGGGGAAGTTTTTTTTTCCTGCTTATCTGAACTGCTTGTAACCCCCTCCTGCTGCTATTATTTAGTGCCATGTTATGTGTTACTACCTAAGTGACATTTACACAGTCTTGGACTGCCAGTGTGTGCAGAGCCTTATGTTACTTCCCAACTTTGCAATTTCCAACTCAGCTGCAGTTTGGTTTCAGCCGCAGGGACTAACATTTTAAAGTTTCAGAACTGATGTGCATCTCCTTGTCTCGCTGATTTCGGCCTCTTCTTTTTTCACTCAGAGGTTTTGTGTTGTGCCATAAGAAAGGAAGCATTTGCATAGCCAAGAAAACTTCAGCTGGACCAAATTCGCTTCTTCAGGCACTTTTTCCAAGTTAGAATTATGTTTTCAAATCCTACATTAATTGTAGAGCTTCTCAAAGAAGAGAGTCTTATGCAGGTAATCAATCAAAATATAGATGCAAAAGAATAAATTGTAATTAAATAGGAATTAAAATACAATTAAAATACTGAAAAAGGGAAACCCTATTCCATCTGTGTTACTGCTCTTGGAACATTAAAATGAGTCAGATCGAAAAACTCTTTGACTTTTACTGTTTAACCGTTTGAGATGGCTGGAAAAACACTCCTTTGTCATTCTCATTTGTTACCTGAGGCCTTGGGCTACAAGCTTGAAGACATCAAACACATCTTGGTTCTTTGTGCTTAAGAATGAATAAAATGTCATAAATACAAATGCAATTTTTCACCTGAGTTTGTCATGAAAAAAACTATGTATTTACTTGCTTGAATCTTACAGGGCTGAATTTACACACATTATAGGAAATGGATCCAAGGCAACAGTAAAATGAAAACAGTAAGCAAGAGAGTTAAAATAAGTGTTTGGTCTAAGGTCCTCCACCTATTAAAGCCTTAAAAAAAACCTCATGTTCCATTCACACTAGGTGGAAGGAACACCAAAACCTCCCATTACCTCACCTTAGTGCCTATTTTTATAGATATCTGCAGTCATGGCAAAAAGAAAGTGCCCCCTCTGTCAATTCTAAGGCTTAACATATCAGGAGATAAGAAAAAAACAAACAAACAAACATCTGGTCCTAAGATGCTTCTAAAATGATTTAAATCTAACAGGTATAAAACAACACACAATGGTCCAACCTTTTGATTATTTAATTAACAAAAAGCAGTGTGTGAACTAAGTACACCCCATGATTCAGCAGCTTGTAGAACCTCCTTTAGCAGCAATACATTGCAGTAATGGCTTTCTGTGTGACTTTATCTGTCTCTCACATGGTTGTGGAGGAATTTTGGCCCACTCTTCTTTACAACATTGTTTCAGGTTTATGCACAGCTGTCTTAAGGTCCCTCCACAACATTTCAATCAGGTTGAGCTCTGGACTTTGACTGGGCCATTGCAACACCTTGATTTTCTTTTTCAGCCGTTCTATTTAGATTTGCTGTTGTGTTTGGGATCATTGTCCTGTTGCATGAGCTAATTTCAGCCAACCTTTATCTGTCAGATCTGTCAGATGGCCTCACATTTGACTCTACAATACTTTGGTATACAGAGGAGTTCATGTTTTACTAAATGTCTACAAGGTGCCCAGGTCCTGTGGCTGCAAAACTAGCCCAAGTCATCAGCCCTCCACCACCGTGCTGACAGTTGGTATGAGCTGTTTGTGTTGATATGCTGTGTTTGGTTTTCTCCAAATGTGGTGCTGTGCATTATGACCAA
>VVAS01119151.1:3741-15494 GCA_015103295.1 Ptychochromis oligacanthus
TTCAAAGCAGCCAATCAAGCACCTTCTAGATCCTAATCAGAAGCCAATCAGAACATCAGGGCTAGACTGTGGCGACATAGATCCTTTCGTCCAATCGGACAGCTTCGTTTATCTTGCTGTGTCTGCGAGACCCGCCTCCAAGGGCGAAGTTGCCACAGTGACAGAAGTCTACGCCCACGACATGAAACAGGACAGAATACAACACTACACAGACAGCATGAAAACACACATGGATCTACCAAACCCAGAGCGGGACGCCAAGCTGACACACCTCACCCCACAAAAACCAGAGGAAGGAGATTTTCTGTGCACTGACAGCTTCGTCTACCTGGCAGCTCCAGCCTGCCTCCTACTGGGCCCTCCAGGAACTACACACTACAGCGGCAAGTACGTTTGCGCCCATATACAGCTCTAAATAACTCAAAGAGATTCATCCATTTAGAAAAAAACATCCATTCACCTGTCCTTCCACCTGTCTGCCCAGCCATCCATCCATCCATCCATCCACCCGTCCATCCATCCATCTATCTATCCATCCATCTGTCCAGCCATCCATCATTCATCCATCTGTCCATCCATCTGTCCATCCATCCATCCATCCATCAATCCATCCATCTGTCCAGCCATCCATCATCCATCCATCTGTCCAGCCATCCATCATTCATCCATCTGTCCATCCATCCATCTGTCCATCCATCCATCTATCTATCCATCCATCTGTCCATCCATCCACCCATACATCCATCCAGTGTTGGTTTCTTGTCTTGTCCTTTTGGCAGTCAGCTAATGTCTCAGTTATACTAGAGAAAAAATATAAAAATAGGTAGACATTATTGAACCTATACCTGTTCTAACCCTAGTTGGATTTCTGAAGACCTGCTGGATGCTGAGAGGTTAAAAGCGGTGCTTTCGTGCTTTTAAAATACAATGAAGATACCAGAGAAAGATGTGAAATGTTTACTTTGTGGTACATCTTGCTTTTTGTCTGTCCTGTTTTGTAGGGAGTCCGATTCAGAGAGTTCAGGTTCAGGACCCGTTGATGTGTCAGTTCTTGGTTGTGGTTCAGTGGCAGGGGACAGCGACTGGGACTCAGACCTGTCCGACTCCGACCCGAGCCGGTCCTCTAGGATCTCCGCCACTGGGAACAAATCTGCGCGGCCAAAGCGGCTTCCTGCTGAACCCGACTGGGACTTATTTGGAGAAACCACCGAACCTGAAGTGCTGAGCGAGCTCTTCACAGAGCAGGACAGAAACAACAATGGCAGAGCAGGAAGAGTTTCCGGGGTTACCACCAGCATGGCAGAAACACCCACCATTCCCATGGCAACTCAACCCGCCTCTCCACCAGTGAAGACGATGGCAACAGTGGAGCAGACGTCGACGAAGAAGGTGACGTGGCAGTTTAAACCCGCCCAGAGGTCCGTTTGCACAGGAAGCAAGAAGGAAAAAGAGAGGGAAGCAACATCATCATCATCAAGGTTTACCGAACTGGGAGGCGGCGAGACCTACAGACCCACCCCTTCATCTTCCTCGTCTTCATCATCGTCACCGTCATCATCGTCATCAGGCTAAGTTCTGAAAGAAAAGTTTGGAGAAGCTTTCAGTCGGCTGAAGAAAGGTAGAAAAGATCTGTAACTCTCCATAGACCTGCAGCTTTTGCCTGTATATTTAGAATTTTGCATCTCGCTGCTGCCGTTGCCTTCCTTGACCTCATAAAGGCTGCGTTAACGAGTCGTTGCATTTTTTAGGTTAGTCAACAAATTATCATATATATCACTTTATCATTATTATCATATAACGCTTTTAAGTTGAGACGGATGGTGAGTCTCAGGCTTCACAGAAACAGGATCGTTCCTGTAGAGTTTTACTGACTGTTGAATTTCGGAACACAGGGTCAGCTTTTTAGTTCTATTATTCTCAGTTAAAATAGATATGAATATTTCTGTTGGGTTTTTATGCCGAATGTACTCTAATGGAGAATCCATCTTCAGACTGATTTCACATCTACTAACTTGGCCTGTTCGCCTGCATTCAAACATTATAACCACGCCGGAATTAAATTATAATAACGTAAAAATGATTTGAGTTGGAGAAAGTGGTTTCTGCTGCTCTCTGATGGTGTGTTTATCAGAATCTAAGAGTGTACATGTGTCTCATCCTTTATATGAAATTACAGCTGCTTCCCCACATAAAACAATATCTTTTAAAAATGACTTTTACAAACTGGCTGAGGCTGAACTTTACAGCGTATGACATGTTTTATAATCACAGCCAACTTTACAGTGTATTTAACAGTGTGTTGATAATATATTTTGAACATGGAGATAATTATTGAGTGAAATATTAAGATATATATATATATATGTGTGTGTGTGTGTGTGTGTGTATGTGTGATGAATGTGAACAACTACTGGAAGGATTTAAAATAGAGTTTAATTTAAATGTTTTATTTATCACTTAGACTGAAGTTGTGAATGTTATAATTGAGCAATATGCTTACAGATACCTGCTATATTCTATGTTCAACACGCCTTCGTTCCCAGGTAGTCAAATGCTGCCGTTCTGTCAACCCTGCTTGGTGAGTGGACGCTGGTCCAGCTTGAAAGAGCAACAAAGTCCAACTGTAGAAGCAGGAGAGTTGGCAGTGGTGAATAAAAACCTGCAAGGCAATCAAGAGACAGCTGTTTGTGTCTACTTTCATTTTGACTTGCTGGGTTTATGCAGCAGATAACTCGGTTTTGTTTGGGAAATGGTTGTAGTTTGGGTTAAAATATGCCCGTTTGCACGGTTTGCAGCGCTACACACTGAAAGGATGTTTAAGGGTATGTTTACAGCCTGATACAAAAAAACAGTTTGGTCTCTTTGCATTATTAGGGGCGTGGCCTCTTTGACTGACAGGTGGTTGTAGCTGCTAGCTGTCTGCTAGGCTTCACCTCAGCTGATTGGAGTCCCTGAACTGGACCTCTGGACCGTGTTTGTGCTGTTGGAGCCTTTTGGAGCATTTTTAATGCAATGATCTGACCAATAATATGGCTGCTGTGCGGTTAATTGTACTAACAGACCGTCCAAGAAGTCTGAGCTCCAGTTTTGGTGCTCAGTGAAATTCTAGGATTTTATTTGGATGTTACTGAGCGCTGATGAGCAGGTATCTGAGTCTGTGTGATGCTCCCACAAGGTTTCAGCCAGAGGCTGTTAACCTTGGTGGTTTCGACTGGCACAGGCTGGAGGGTGGTGCAATTAATGTAGCACTATCAGCCAGTTATAGTGCTAATGTGTGGCACAGATGGAACAGTGAAGCTGTGTTGGCTCAGAGTGCAGAGATGCAGCCAGAGATCTCTGCACACAGAGGCTGCAGAGATAGAGATGCCGGGGAGTTTATTTCCCACTTGTCAGATTATACTGCTGAGGGATCACAGAATCACGATAAAGAATGATCTAACTTACCATAATCTGTAATTAGAGGACATAAGTGGGCAGATATGCACTGAAAAGGAAAACAGTATTAAGTTATAACATTTGTCTGGTTGTCTGTTTATTTTTATTCTTCTCTATGTTTTTTGAGCTCTTAATATAGGTGCAAAATGGCTAATACCTCAGGCTGTGGTATATAAAATAATACCCGGTTCTTAGGCCAAGCAGGGGGTCAGCTTAGGCTCCAAAAGAACAAATGCTCAAATTGAGGCTCCACAAGGGGACTTGATAAACCAATGGCTAACATGATGGTTAAGTCCATCTTTTATATACAGTCTATAGTTTAAAGCCAAGAGTCCGTATGTCCTGACAGCAGCAGGGTGACAAACGGCAGTATCTGGCTCGCTGGGAGTGAAAACGAGCTCCCATGTTTCATGCATGGAAGGTGTTTATATGTATAATAATAGCCGAGTTTAATTTTTATTTATACAACCAAATTTTGATTTTAAATGCAGTCTTAGACTCATTTAGAGGTTTTATGTGTAACATTTTTAATCATCAGGTAGTTTGTTTTAAGTGCCGTAAACAGCGAGGCCACGGCTGAGATGATTGGTCGTCTTTGTCTCACACCAGGTTTATTTTTTCTCAAAATAGAGACTTCTCGTAATCCTCTCCCTGCCATCTTTACTGAGGAGGATAAACATGCTGGAGACGTTTTCTTTTTTTTGTCCCACTTGCCTCTCGCTCCCCGTCACCGTTTGTCACAGCTTCAGCTCTGTTTGCGCTGAAAAGCAAAGCAATCCAGGAGATTTCCCTCCGAATCCAAAGTGAAGTGCAGCCAGTGTGGAGGCAGGTGGAGCTGCCAATCATCCCAGCAGTGGTCCTGTTGTTGAATAATTACACAATGAATGTGGTTATCATTTACTGGTGTTAAAAATGATACAGGTAGCACCTTCCAAAGAGAGCTCAGAGATGTCAGGTCGGTTATGAGAGGAGGTGAAAGTATTCTTACGTATGATGTTTGCTGTCAAAGGTTGTGTGGGCAGCTGTGGCCTGACAGGCTAACTGTTTGCTAATCAGATTTAATTGTGTTATTTCTGCTTAGAAATTAAGAATAAGAGCAAACTTCCAAGGGCCAGATTCACTAACGGTTTGTGACTGCAAAACCTTTTTCCTCCAGCCACTAAGGACCGGTTGACAAGTGGTTGCTGAGGTTGCTTGCTGTCACTGGTTGAAATCGGTCACAGAGAGGGTGCTGCACTAAAAACCTCCTTGCGATTGCGTTGGTCACTAGCAGATTGCCGCAGTGACCAATAATTTGCATGGAAGATGCCGACTTGTCTGCAAACACTTGCAAACTACTCACCAAGGGGTAGTCAAACCTGAAAAACTGCTACGCAAACTGGAAACGGAGAACACTTCCCTTCAAAGTAAAAGTTGCACCTTTTGGTTGCTGCAGTACAGCACAACTTTTACTTTGGAGTCAAACGTTCTCTGTTTCTGGTTTGAGTCGTGCTTTTTCAAGTTTTACTACTTGTAAGCAAGAACAATCGACTCCAAAGGAAAAGTTGTGCCTCTTCCATGAAAACTATGGATCAATCACAAAGAGGTTTCCGGTTTTCCTCTTTGCAACCAATGTGATGCTAGCAACCTCCAGCAACCACTCACCAACCGGTTGGGAATACACACTTTTCCGGTGATCGGTGGTTGCCAGATGGTTGTCAACTGATCTCTAGGCCTGGAGACTGAGGGCTTAGACACTCAAAGGTGTTTGTGCTGCTGGCCTTATTGCATATGAATTTGTAGGTGTTTCCATATGTCGGAGGGTAACTGAAACATATAAACGTGATTTACTAAGGTTCACAGCAGACAGTTTATTGCAGGTTGTGCTGAATTTAACACTGAACGAAGGCACGTCTTATTTTGCACCTGATGTGGCTCTGATAGGAGGGCCTGTTTATTTGGATTGCCGGGGGAGATGTTATCAGAATGACAGCATATTGTCCTGTAGCCCACATATTTCTGCTCCTCAATAATACCAACAATTTAATGTTATAGAGCAGAATGTAACTGAACTGTGGAGTGTTGAATGAGGTTGGAAAATAGCTGCCCAGTACAGGTTTCATGCTGGCCGTAGATGTATCACATGCAACAGAGTTACTTGTTACCGTGAGCCGATGTGTGTTTCAGGTTTTTAGTAACATTTTTACTCAGAGATCTATTCATAAAGGAAACTGCAGAGAGCACAAGAGCAGCCGTGTGTCCTTTCTCAGCAGTGCACACACAGTTTGCCTTTCTTTACTTCTCTGTAGTATTGGATCTTTTACGTAACAGAGTGAAATGCCGGTCAAAATTCCGCTATTAAAGAGGCTTTGGCAGGTCTGAGGTGTGTTAGAATAATGTCATGCAGCATCACGTTGCATGCTGCATGCGACGCAGTAACAGTAACTTCATTAAAACTCGGATTGGTCAGGAAATGTTTGTGTTCTTCTTCTGCACATCCTGCAGGTGAGCTGTTAGAGATTTCAGGTTTATTTGGTGGAACAGTCTGTAATCCTCCTCCGGCTGAATCCTGCACTCCACCTGAGCTCTCAGGTTTATCCACAGATCACACACACATCGACACACAGAGGACTTCTCTCTTTATATTAAACACGTATCCATTCTCACTCAGCTGCCTCTCTCATCTGAATTCACATGCATAAACCTGCAGACACGTCTTATTTTGGTCAGTAGATTACTCGCTCCCTCATGAGCTCTGCTCGTTTTTGACCTGCCAGTTTGCTCTGTTGCTTGATTGCGTTGCTCACTACTGAAATAAACCGGCTGCGTCTTTGTGTCCGAATTGGTGCACTGTTAATAGAGCCCCTGCAGAACTAAATCTGGCCCCAAATGTGCTTGTGATGTTTAAAACGAAGATGAGGGCAAACATTCCTGGAGTTTTACAGTTTGCTGGGATAAGACAATGTTTTTTCTATGCCATGTGCAGCTTTAAGTGCCGATATGAACACTAAAAGTCTTTGACGGTCATTACCCTCGACGATGATGATGGTGATGCTGATGCTCTGCGTAAACCAACAGGATTTGGTCGGGCCTTAAACGCACCTGTCGGGTTCAGTGACGGATTTCTTTCTGTGGCTTTTAAGCACAGATTTACAAGTACATCCACAGAGGAGTTGAGTGTTTCATTAACATATCTCTATTTTTTAAGCTGCAGCTCTTTGTTTTTGACTGTCTGAATGTGTTTGGAGGTGAATGTTAATCAGGACAGAGTTAATGACTGACAAAGGTCTCAAATTGCTTAAGTTTTTTTTCTCATGTTAGGATGCCATAAATGGACGTTTCTGGATGTTTTTATGATGCACAACAACACCTCAAATCCCCGTACAAGCAGAAATAAGCTGTTAGGAGACCCCCTGGGCACCCACTGACCAGCAGAAACTAATGAGTACACCTGTGCTGGGATAACTCTACCTGCCCCCAGGCTTTTCTCTGTCAGTTTCTTTGTGGTAATTTGATTAAACATGTCGCACGTAAACACAAATATGAGTATTATCCTGATTATACCCTGAACCGTCCCTTACTTATGCTGCTATCGGCTCAGGCTGCTGGGAGACTTCCCATGATGCACTTCTCTCCCCTCTTTTCACCCTCCAGGAGTTTATACACCACTGCTGCATGTCATTAGCTTTTGTCTTCGCGCTCCCATGGTGTGTGTTTTGTCCTGTCTCTTTATGCTTTCCTTCTTTCTCTTCTCTGTCTCCTCATCGTCCAACCAGGAGGCAGACGGATGCCTCTTCCTGATCCTGCTTCTGTTGGAAGTCTCTTCCTGTTAAAAGGGAGTTCTTCCTCCCCGGATTCATCAAGTGCTGCTCACAGGGGATTGTTTTGTTGTTGATTTTTGGGATTTCTCTCTAATACTCTACTATATAAATCCCCTTAGACGAATGTTGTGAACTGGTGCTATATAAATAAAAACGTCCAACCTGGGTTGGAAAGCAGCGTGAAAGTCTGATAGTCTGTGTAACACCTTTTACTGCAGACTGCAGTAGGCTGAAGCCTCAGAGCAGCAGCGGCAGCAGAGGTCAGCTAAGAACAGCTTTTGCCACAAAGAAAAACCAGTGAGCTTCTTTCTCTGCTGCACAACAAATCTAAAGGTTCGCCCACTTCATGCTCTGCAAGTCAGTCGTGCTTTATAAAACCTCACTTTGACATGAAAATGATTGTATCTCCAAGCTGAGTCTAAGTGGTTTTCCTGCTGGTTATGTCCCCCACATCTTGCAGTTTGGGATGCAAAAGAATACAAGCCTGCTGTGAATTTTAAAGTCCTGTCCTTCTTCCCTGCCTTCGTTTGTCCACCCGCAATTTAGTCCCCTGTCTCCTCTACCATCCCCTGATATCATCTTCTTCACAGTTTGCTTTTAGCTTTTGTATTTAGTGTACAGCAGCTGTATGTCACAGCTGCAGCTGTGCTCGCTGTCGCTTCCTTCTGACTGCTGCAGCTCGGCCTTTTGGAATAAATACATCATGTAATCACTAACATCATCTTCTATTTCTGCACCTGCAGAACTTTTCCTCAACCTGATGGACCAAAAGTCATAACAGGTTTTTTAGTGTGAAGCAAAGTTATTAATAGATTTATTAAAATGTATCATAATGTGAAATTAGTCAAGAAGAAACTCAGCGTGGCCAAATGGCTCCGTAAAACATTATATTTAGTAAAAGAAGAGTAAGAAGAGTTCCAGCGATGAACTCTTCCAGCTGCATGAATTGAACACAGTCAGACTCTGTCGCTCATCCTCTCTCTGAATGTTAACATGTCTGTCTCTTATCTGCGTCCTCCTCCACATCTCTTCATTTCATTTTGCAGTTTTGGTCACACTCCCCCTGCAGCTGTCGCTCAGACCTGCAAATTCTAATTACGTGATTATCTTTTCTTTTCAGACAAAAAGCACTCGCTCTGAGCTTTTTAGCTGAGACTCACTGCTTCCTCCCCAATCTAAAAGCCCAGAAACACATGTGTGTGTGTGTGCCAGTATACAGCTAAAATGCACACCTGCCAGCCAATCAGAATCAGCAGTTATCAGCTGCTGTGGTAGAAGTAATGAAGGTATTTATAGATGTTTTGTCATAAATTAGTAAAGCAGCACATGCTTTATTTGAAATCTGCAAATAATCAAATTACCAAAAGCTTTCTGACATGAATGGACCTGGAACTTCTGGGAATCCAGAACCTGGGGTCCATTCCCCCTGATGGTGACCCTGATAAAGGTCACAAACTCAAACAATAAAGTTGTTCTGTACACTACAGATGTTGATGGAGCTTTAACTTCTTCAGACTCTTCATGCACCTTGGAAGTCTGTGAAGTTGTGCCAGTAACCTCTGCTCTGTTTCATAAATCTGGGCTCCCAGGTCACACAAGATGCGATCACCTTACCTTACCAAATTTTAGTTTGGCTGATATCAATGCTGTCTCCTTGTGCACCTCTGGACCACTTCCGGTGTGGCTGCTGTGTTTAGATCATTACCTGCAAGTTTCGTTCTGATCACTTGCACTCTGCGTCTGAAATTCATGCTGGATTCCTTCCACTCACTCAAAATCACGAGTCTTCAACTTGAACTTAATTTTGAACAGGAGGCAAATCGGACAAGAAGAGCACATAGTAAACGATGATTGTGTTACTGTGGCCAAAAAGGCTCAGGTTTTTCCCATCAGAAGTTCTCCTGCAGAGGCTACAGGATGTTGACCCTCAAGGGACCGGCAGGAAGCATTTTTAAAACTAAAAATATCCCAGTGGCAGATAGAAATACATGGCTGGGCTCATCAATAACCGCACAGGTTAAAGTAGAGCTCAGAGTTAACAGTCTGTCCCTTAGGGACAAATTCACGATGCACAGTCTCACCTGACCTCATGTGCTGCCTTCATTGTTGGCTGAAGGCTCCTCCACTAAAGTTGCTGGTGGGTCTCTGAGTCTTTGCTGTAGACCCAGCTCCCATCAGCTGTCCAAACAGGGAGCCATCTAAAGGTCCAGAGGTGCACAAGGAGATGACCTTAAAGGGGAGATCAGCTGAATTTAAATCTGGTCTGCTTTTTTATTTTAGAATCACACCTTCTTTGCTTGCTTTGTTTTTAATCCAGCCTTGCATTGTGGGATGCGGGAGTACAAAATGCAAATTAGAATTTGGACACATTCCACCCACTTTTCACATATGAGAAGTATATAAACGTGGAGGAGGTGGACTGTATGTGTCGATGTACTCCTCTTCCTTTCAATTCTATATGAAAAAGACTTGAGATTGTCTGCAGAAGGAGTTTGCAGAGCCAGTTTCCCCCTGCAGCTCCACAGTCGGGCTTCGGGCAGCTTCTCGGTGATTCCCTGCCAGCTCCGGCTGTGCTCTTCATTTGAAGCTGACCGTTTCTTCTTGCAGAGATGGGATGGGGCAGTTATAAAACTATCAGGACCCACTCCACCTGTTTTTAATGACCCTGTGTTCAGGCTGAGGTCTCAATCTAAAAAAAGGGTGTTTATGTGACACTGTTCATTCATTATTTAATATAACCTGAATGATTTTTTTTTTCATTTATTGAACTATTGGCTATTTGATGTGTTTCACTTGAAAACTTGTATTCTATTGGAATGTTGAACCTTTTCTAACCCTTTACAGTCTGCTGGAAAAGTAATTAAACTTTAAAGCTCACAAACTGGACCAAATGAACGGATGAGTCAGACACAAGTGTGTATAAATGTTATCAGTGAAATAATTTCTGTTGCATCAAACTGTGGCCACACATCTAGTTTCACTGTGATGGATAAATACCACATCCTTTGCTGACTTTTGTAAAATCAGGCCATGTGCGTAACACTTTGCTGTTCATATCAATGCTGATCACTGGTAAAGCTTAGTCATGACTAACAATTAAGACCTGAGACGATTCTTAGCTGGAAAAAGATGATTTATGTGAAATCTTATTGTGTGCCATATTCCCAAGCCTTGTTAAAACGCATTATTGTACAAATAAAGACTAAAGTTGATGGTGAAATATCACTTTGGCCTGTTTATTGTCTGTCTTAGCCTGGCCTGTTATGTGTGAGTGATAGGACTGCACTACAAAACTGAATGAAAAATGGGTGATAATTTGATAATTCAGTGTTATTTCGTTGGTTGGTTAGGTTGTTAAACTAATATAACTAAAGAGTTATGAAAAAGAAAGTATATTTAAAAATAATACAAAAAAGAAATAAATAATGCATACAGGACAGGAACCCCAGTCACCTGGGTCAAAGTCCAGTAAGTCCACTAAGTCCACCTCCTACAGCAGATTCTGTGATATTTTCTGCAGGCTGCAAAGAGAACAAACCTTTGCACTTACACAATGTTGACTCAGACCATTAGGACAGAATAGGCCTCAAACATTGAACCTTTTTAGATCATTTTGTGCTGTGGAGCAGTGTAGATGAATGCAGAGGTATGCAGAGGTGTTCTGTGGGTTTGTATTCAGACAAATGCTTCAAAAGTCTTTGGAAAACATTTGTCCATTGAGCAGGACAAAGATCAGAAACATCCGGTCAAAGCAACCAAACAGATTCTCAGGCTGAAGAGGTGGAATGTCCTTCAGTGACCGCTTCGGTGTCACCTGAACTCAGTCCTGCTGAGCTGCATCTCACCTGCTGAAGACCAGACTGAAGGCAGAGACACCACAACAAGCAAGAGCTGAAGATACAAAGCACCTGCTGATGTGTGCAGGGCCGCCATCAGGCAGGTGGTTTTTCTACAAAATATTTCTTACTTCACTTCTGTTTGTCATTCTTAAACACACAAACTTATTACTGATGACTGCATCACAAATACAATCTACTGGTGTGAAGCTGTTCAAATTAAAGCTGAGACTTTAATGTCCAACATGTTCGAATGCTTACTGTCAGTGGGTTAGGGTTAGGGTTTGGACTAAAGAGGAAATAACTAAGTTGGAACATTTGTTGACGTGTTTTGTTTTGTTTTTTGTCACACTGACATTTCCAGGTTAAGAATGGACTGTCAAGCTTTTGCTGACAAACATTTGGAAACCCTGAGAGTCATGTAGAGATAAAAGAAGAAACCTTGAGCTTTTTTTAACCCAGTTCCTAACCATGACCTTTTTTGTCCCTGACCCCAACCTTTACCTCTGCAGACCCTGGGAGGTCTAAGGCCTCAGTCACACAGGCCTAGAGACCAGTCGGCAACCCTCTGGAAACCTCCAGTTGCTAGGGAAAAAATGTGTATTCTCTGACTATTTGGTGAGTGGTTGCTGGAGGTTGCTGGGTAAAACTGGTTTACCTCCTTGTGATTGCTTTGGTCACC
>VVAS01119171.1:3328-13559 GCA_015103295.1 Ptychochromis oligacanthus
CTATTCATATTCAAAAAAAAAAAAAAATTCTAATATTTCCTTTCATCTAAATTCCAGCTTTAACCAAATACAATCTTCTAGATTTTTTTTTTTTTTTTTTTTGGTTGGTAAATGAAATAACGAGTCAGTTATATTTAATCCTTATATCTTTATACATCAATGTGAAACTTGTCAGCAAAAGATATGTCAACAAAGTATTAAAGCGTGTCAGTGTCTACCTAGAGTAACTGACAAAAATCTGACACTTCAAACACACACTGTCTATATTTTGACATAGCTGAGTTCATTACGCTGACAACCTTTCTGTAAGTTGAGCCTGAAGACTGTTTGAAAGGAAAATATAAAGAAAACAAGAGGGACCATTTGTATATTGATCTCAAAATCAAGCTTGAAATTTGAGTGCTTTCTTGACACCCCAGCATGGAAAATTGCTGAAAACCCTCCATGGGCCATGATGTTCTGGAAGATTTCCATGTTTACTAAGCTCATTAACTTCCATGGGTAAAAGTACTCTCTTGCTGATTTGTGGTTCCACAATGAAGAGCAGACATGGGGCAGGTTTGCTTCCATTCCTGCACATTATAGTTCAGTCTCTTCCCCCTCATGTACTACTTCAGTTTCTCTTTGCTCTCATTGGGACTTCACTCTTCCTCTAGAAAATATTCATGACACTCTCACATTTCACAGATGAACCTACACAGACACCAAAAGTTGGAACAAACAAAACAATTAATTTGTAGAACTTTGGTAACCAGTAGAGATTACATAAACCAGACATGGAAACACAAAGTAAGGAAAGGCTGAAGAAATAATACTTTCTTTAATGGCATTAGTGCTACCTCCTAAAAATATAACTAAAGTGTTTTCTTAATTACATTGTGGTACAACATAATTGCTGGATGAATTATTTTCAGAGGCTTTTTCTTTTGTTTTGTTTTTTTTCATTTTGAATGAGTAAAGTGTTGTATTTGTGAACTGCATCAGAGACATCATGGGGTGGTGGACATATGATGGGCTGACAAACTTCATTCTCTCACTGAAGACTCAGGTTTGAGACCATAGCCTCCTCCATGGTTAAGTTTAGGAAACAAAGACCCTTTGGCAAGGGAGGATTGCGACATAGAGTTTGTGACTTGCCAAAAACA
This sequence comes from Ptychochromis oligacanthus, assembly GCA_015103295.1. Lineage (NCBI taxonomy): Eukaryota > Metazoa > Chordata > Actinopteri > Cichliformes > Cichlidae > Ptychochromis > Ptychochromis oligacanthus. The sequence goes on from VVAS01119171.1 coordinate 4,474, forward strand.
TTTTTATTTAACAAAATTTCCTCATTATGTTTATAGAAGATTCTAAATTGGCCGTAGGTGTGCATGCAAGTGTGAATGGTTGTCTGTCTCTCTATGTTAGCTCTGCGACAGACTGGCAACCTGTCCAGGGTGTACCCCGCCTCTCGCCCTATGACAGCTGGGATAGGCTCCAGCCCCCCCGCGACCCTGAGTTGGATAAGCGGTAGAAAATGGATGGATGGATGTTTATAGAAAATATGATGACGTAACCTTGGTTTTTCTTCACTCATCATGCTGTTTCAATTGTTACTTGGGGGCTCCAGCTCCTTTCAGTATAAATCTGGGGTTAACAAATGCTTTCTTTGTGACATACATGTAATCTAAAGTGTATGTAAATGTAAATGTAAAGTGAAAAATTCTGAATAGTTTTAAGATTTGTGCTTTTCTCATGTTCCAGTAGTGACAAGTTAAAGTGAACATAAAACCATTTGCCAGATAAACTACCTTAAACTGTCAGAGAGAATGTTTATCAAAAACATTCACCATCGGTATATTCACTATCAGTATATTAGCCATGTATAAATTATTTGCATATAATTCATCTGTATCTCATCTATACTCAAGAAACAACCAGTATGTGCCTTGCAAACAGATAAGAACTTGCCAGTACTTCTGAAAAAAAAAGAGTACTCTCCAGACTCAGGGATCTTGAAACTTGCCAGTGTCTTTTGGAACACTTAACCCCTAATGACAAAAACATAGGCCTGATCAAAACCTCTGTGAAAGACGATATGTATGGTATAGAACAGCCAAACACCAGTGAACACCCTATAGGCAACACAGAAAAGCATACATCCTGATTAAGTCCGATCTACAGAGAATTGGCCTCAGCAAGTGAGACCAATAGACAGACAGACAACACTTCTACACAGAGGTTCAAAGCAGCTCTTTGCACAGCAGATGAAAACATCTATCATAGGGGGGTGTTTAGAATATTCACTGCATCCTGCATGTCCTGCCACAAATCTCAGACTGAGGAGAGATCACTTATGTCTGTAAATGAGGCAGAGGGAGCACAGGTAGTCATTACTCAGAGGGAACAACTGTTTCTACCTCTTACACACATACCTCTTGCCTTCCAATGCCCGCAGGCCACCATCAATACCGCCCTGCCCGACAGCTCTCATACACTACTTGGCTGTCTCCACCCATGCTTAGAAGTTCACTGTCAACGCCTGACAAACACACATCTGCACAGCTGTAAATGCCCTGTAATATAGAACCAGAAACACCTCCATGGTCTGACATCTCAATTCCGCTCTGTTCTCCCTGTAGTCTTCCTGTCATACTTTTTGATATCTTGATTCAAGCATGGCACTGTGGAAGCTGTGAAACAGTGTTTATTAGAGAACACCTTTGCAAAGAATTCTGCTCTGCACCTGGGCACATGTGCATAATGACATTAACATTTGCTCAGGTGTCAGGATAATGGCAGAAGACAGATTCAGGTCACCAGGTATTGCTGTAAGATCTTTTTTTTAATGTGCCAGCGAACACCTGGCAAATTCACTTACACTCGATAACTGTTTTTGAGGTGTATTTTGAGTTTCTCTCTAATCACTTTAAATCAAAAGAAACACTGTTGTTCAGTTTGAATTTTGACCCAGACTATAAAAAAAGAAAAACTCTACTAAGCACTGATAGATAATAATGGGGAAAACTAAGGCAATGACTATTACTTATGTAACAGTGTTATATTTTAGTATTAAGGATGATTAATTCTTGCTGCACAAGCACTAAAATAGCCAAACCACTTTGTAAATCACGGCTAACCAGTAGAACCTCATTCCCATGTACAGAACCAAATCTTGATGTTTGTTGCCCATGTGGATCACTGAGTGCAGAAAAGCCAATTTTTCTAAATGTAACTCATGGGGAAAAAAAGGAGTATACTGTGTGCATGTGATTTTGTCTGTGTGTGAATATACTGTAAAGCTTCACTCCGGGGGTTCCTAAGCACACTTGTTTGCTCATTACGCCAATCACATCAAATTAACCACTTCCTTCTGGAGATTCTGGTTCCTTTCCATGGAATCTGTTTCCTCGTTTAACCCCCACTGTTTCTGTCTGCCAGCCTATGACAGCAAATCACTTCACTCATGGGTTGTTCTCCAGCCAAATGTGAAGGTCAAGTCAAGTCTGAGCACACATACTATGCTGAGCAAATATCTGCATTAAAGATCTATTATGACATCTGACAACAGACCTTTTTATGTAGGATAGCACATTATGAGACTGTTGGAAAAATAACCTGCAGGAGCAATAATTTGTAATAAATAATAAGTTGATACTGTTTAAATTACACCATTAACCAATGGCAACACTGAACAGTGAACTGGTATTCTTTGACTATTACCACCCTCAGTGGTCTTTTATATTGTTTTATTTGCAGAATGTGATGGTACTGATTTCACAAGGGATTTCTCATATCTTTCGTCTTACTTACCAAGGTTTTCCTAATCTCTCAAATATTTTGATTTGCACTATTGAAACATCTGCCCCCTCACAATGTTCTTGCTTTAATTTGCTAATTCATTCATGGCATTTGGCAATGATGGGCAAAGGGGGAAATTATTAAGTCGCAGTACAGAAGAATGAGTGGTATAAATAAACATTTGGTAAGCAGCACTAATTTTGATAAATAATAAATAAATAATAATACAAAAACTGTGTATATGCATTTGTCTATGTGCCTCTCCAACAACAAATTAATACATTATATTATTATTTATAAATGTATATAATATTTAGAAGATAAGATTTTAAGTCTTTTCTGGTTATTATAGTGTCCCTTTGCTATGTTTCCTTTTTGGGGAGATGTAGTTTGTTCTTTGCAGCTGACTAATAAATAAACAATAGACGGGGAGGAAGTGCTTAAAATATTTATTGTCTTTGTTACAAGAAGCACTGACAATCACTGTGGAAAAACACAAAACGGGAGACTTTTATAGGATATACTTACATAGGCGGCAAGTCAGCACAATAAAATGGAAGTCTGTAAAAGTTGACAAAAATTAAGGGCCCAGCATAAAGGCAGTTATAGCTGCTTGTGGTGCAGTTATATTATACGACACACAAAAAAATGTTTCTTAATGTGGTATTTTTCTATATCTTTATAAGTTTGAGACATATTTTACTTGCGGCATTTCAGCAGTTCACCCAAAATTAAATTTAAGATGTTACCTTTAAATCAATTAAAACAGAGGACTCCCATGACTGTGATGATGCCTTTCACAGAAAGAGTCTTGTCATTTTATTTTCAGCATTAAATACTAGCACTGTGTATCATATTACCTCCATGTTTATGTAAGTCTGAACATAAAAATCAGGTCAGGCACAGTGGGTTGCATAATACTTGGTTTTTCATGCTCATGCCTCTGACATTGATGCCTTCTTAACTTTTTCATTTTATTTTTGGAAACCCGTAACTAGGTTTGATCATAAGCTTTCAGGTTTTGCATGGTTTCTACTGAAGATGCCACTTTCTCTTCTCTCTCTTTCTCTTTTACACACATATGTACACACACACACACACAAAGAGACACACACTAAACAAAAGACCAGCTGCTCCTGAATCATTCTGACATCTGCATACAGTGTACAGGGACTTGTGTTGCTATATCAGGAGATGCTCAGCTGAACTAACCCTAACCAATTCTGAGTATGTCTGTCGTGTACTTGAGACTGCATGTAACTGCAGCAGTATAGTTTTTGCATATTGATTTTATTCCTGCACAGATTGTAAGTAAGCAAGCAATTTAGGGAACAGAGCCTCCAAGACTTATTTATTTAAATAACTTGCAGAAACAGTTATAATAATTAAAAAAATAAATCTACTGCACCTACAGCAGACAGGAGTAAATGGATTGTACAAAAACACAATTTTTAAGACAAACATCATACATGATTACTATTATAGATATACAGATCAATAATAAGATTAAACTGAGCATGCTATATCTCCTGTACATGTTATATAAATATTTACAGTCAACCATAATGAAAACAGTGTTGTCATCTTAATTTATGTGTTTCCAGTATCACAAATTCAACCCTATCTTTTAATGTTCAACCTTATCTTTTAATGTCATTAAATGATTCAATTTAACATTATCCTTTAATGAAACTTTTAAGTAAAAAGAGAAACAGCAATAAAACCTGTTAGAAAGACAAGTCGTGTTGCAATCCTTTATCTGGCCAGTACTGTAGCTTGAATAATGTCAATGCATACTTTATGTACAAAATTAACTGTGTGTTTCCCATAGCATGCCTTTACTACTTCAAACTGTTTGCAAAGCATTTGAAATTTTTGAATTGTATATTTCATTGATAATCTTTCATGTTACATAAAGACTTAAAGTTGACTTGCTCATCTGACACTGCAATTTCACAGTTCTGTGTCACATTAACTCAACCATTGAAACCAGTAAATATACACATCCTTAATGTTTTTAGATGCCGTCCCTTATTGTTCTGCTGTCCTCACTACCCTTGCTTGCTTCTGTTGTTCTCTCTTTTCCTCCTTCTCCCTGTGGTGTCTCCTGTTCCTGCTCTTATTCATTTCCTGGATGTGTTTCCATTTGCCATTTCCTAAGCCTCGCCCTCGCACCCTCAATGGCCTCTTATCCAGCCACAGTGAATCGCAGTACTCTTCCAGAGAGCTGAAGGGAGAGCTCATCACTCTCAGGTAGTCTTTATAACGCTGACGCGACTCTGTTCCATGGTGTAGCCTCCCAGCAGAGTCGTCACTAGGCTTGGCTTTTCTGTCTAGTTGTCCATGTGTAACAAGTTGTAGCGTGACACGAAGGAGAGTGTGGGTGAAGTGTGTGTGCTCCTGAGCTACACAGATATACACACCAGCATCAGAAGCATGGAGGGAGCGAATTAGGAGACCTCTTTCCGTGTGAACTACACGATCATCCAATCTGACCTGGGAGACAATAAGAAACATCTAAGAGCTATGTAATAAAGAAAACCCACCACAAACCCCACAGAAGGAATCTAGCTGATGAAAAACCCTGTTTACACACATAAATTTTCACACAAGATTTGTATCCAAGGTGGCTTAAACAAGGTAATGACCCCTGAAACACAAAGCATATTGAATCGAGTGTGCTGAGTATCACTCACACGTTGGGTGGGCACAGGTTATTATGTGATGAGAGATCTTTAGATGCATAATGAGAGAAAGCAGTTAAGTGCTGTCGTGAATGTATGTGCTTGTTGTTAAGGTAAGTAGCACACTAATGTTTATGTTCCTGTTTCTGTTTAGCATCCACCATGGTTCATCAGATGGTGTGGCTGCTGTCAGGGCCTAAAGAAACACAGCTGTGTTAAGAGGACAGAGAAAGAGCACGAGAGAGTGCGCCCAGCATGTGTGAATGTGTGGCTGCTTCAAAAAGATACCTCCCACAGCCCTGCTTTGACCCCCCGGAGGTGTCACTGATAAGAAAGCCAGAATACTACCATAGCTTTACCCCATGTGTGTGCTGTGGCTCTGTTTTCCCTTTTTCCTTACACACAGGTGTCTGTCTCTCTGTGTGTGGATGTATAGCTCTGTGGTGGTTTTCAGATCTGACACTGATGATGTGTTGTCAACGCACAGGCAGACCCACAGGTCTCAGAGCCTTTCTGGATGTTGCCTTTTGCACACATTAGACCTACTAGTTTGTCTCATACCACATTCTCGTTTCCTGACACACCTGATTGACTTGACAAAACACATGGTATAAATATTAAAAACGTAAAAATCACACTTGCGTGGTTCTCTGTCCTCTGTCTTTTTAAATCATCCAATTAGTATGTATGTGCCTATCTGACTGCCTTTTAAGCCGCCTGCACTCTGCCATCTAAAACCAAGGCATCTGTGACTAAATAGCAATGCCAGACTTTTAAACTTACCCAGATGGTCTGTCTCTATTTGTGTGTCTGTGTGTGGATGTGTCTATGTGTGTCTGGGCATGTAATCGCACCAGCAAGCTCCTGCAAGGGACAGCAATGCAGCTTTTACAGTGTATAGTGTTTGTAAACACACTTAGATGCTCTTCTGTTCGAACAATTTTGTGTGTGACGCAATGAAACACAGCTTCAATAGTTAAATGAAACACAGGTGAGAATAAGTATTTTTGCAGTTTACATCTCAGTTAATGTGGTACTTCAGGTATCTAATTAAGAACTTCCCATGTTAGGTAGGGAAGCTGAGCTTTGTTCTAATGAGTATTGTGCATCACATTCAACATTTTTCATGCTTTTCTTATTAGACATTCCCTAATGGGATAGCATTCCAGGCTCCAGGAGGTAAATGCGTGCACACAAACATACAAACATGCTGTGAGAAAGAGAGCAAAATTTCTTCTAGTTCACATCTTTAATAGCTGAGTTTTACTAGGGGATAAGAGGAGGGAGTGAATGAGGAGAGTATGAGGAGAGTAAGTTTTAGAATGGGCTGCAGGTGCTATGAACAGCTGGCTGAGGATGCCTTTATCAAAACCCAGAAACACAGGAGGACAAAACTGTGGGAAATTGTGGACACAGCATGAAAGTTATGAGGAAACGAAGTAGGCAAGGAGCATGAGGGCAGAACATGAGGAAAGATTAGAGTAGGGCTGAGGAGGAAATTAAGGGACACAGGAGAAAATGGGATGACAGACAGAAGAAAAAAGAGTGGGCAGAAAAGCAGAGAGTAAGAGATTGAAATGAGCAAGACACTTTAATGATCACCTGCTTTGCAGCTGTGAGAACAAATAAACCACCGTACACAACTAGAAGGCCAAGATACAACTATAAAACCCAGCTACAACATTTTAATGCTATCTGAACATAATCAAGGTATCACTCACACAACTAAGCTATAACTTCCAACATCTGAAAAGTTCCACACACTGCGTTTCTCTAACCTCCAGTTTGTTTTTCACTTGAACGCCTTCATTTTGTGGTCGCTGTTAGCTGCTTTGCTTTATTATATGATTGCCTTATGTTGTCTGGGATTTGAATTAAGAAGGAGTTTTAAGAATTTAAGAAAATACTTCTCACAAACTACTCTGTATTTCCACCATTCAATTTCCAAATGATTGTACTATTTTAAACAAATTCTAATAAATTTCATCCATTTATAGTAATATAACAATGTACAAGTACTGTATTTGTGCTCCAGTTTTCTTTAATCTTTGGTAGTGTTTTTTTTTTGTTTGTTTTTTTTTTTCATTTTCAAGATAGTTTCCTTTTGTTCATCAGTTCCTTGTCATGTTTTCTATTATTGTCTTAGTCCTATTTACAACTTACACTCCCTAATATCCATGTTATACTTAATACATATGATTTTTTTACTGGCTGCCCAAGAAAATTTTTGTTTCTATCACATGGCACTCCTTAGCGACGAAGAACTGCATTCACACCCTCATCACTCAACAGGTCACATATTATTGCATGCCTACACACACAATCACAGAAAACACCATATTGTGTTTATTGCACCAAAACACATGTCTGTCCCTAGGAAGTTCTCTGTTATGGTTTTTGCTGTAGGGGTACAAAAAGAAACAGACGTATGCCTTCATGCACACACAGACAAAAGCAGCTTTCTGCTGTGTGAGCCCATAAAGGAGCACATGGGTCTTTAGTGGCCTCTGCACCTGTCAGTGTGCTTACATTCACCCCTGAGAGAGAGGACAGAGGACAGTGGTAGGAGTAAATTAGTATAATGGGAAGTAGAGAGAGAGATGAGGAGTGAGTAGGTTGAGCAGTAAAAGGGCCACTTGCAGTGGGTGCAGGATGGTTTGTATGTTTGTATAGGGGAGGGGAAGGCACCGAGGTGCTGAGTAAGCACATCTCTGTTGTCTCAATCAGGAGACAACTGTCGTCATTATTCAGTTCCTTTCAACACCTCAAATACAAATGCATTACGTCTCTGTCCTTGCATGTCTTTCTTTACCCACCCTCTCGCCTCTGAGATTTTTGTTTTGACTGAGATTGTTTTAATTACTTTGCAATAGCTGGAAACTTTGCTTTCAAAGCCTTAGACACCGATAATTACTGAAAAATTCAAGACCGCAGAGCCAGTGCATATGAAGTCAAGTATGGAGTGTTTGGATACTGTGAAACATTTCTATGAGACATCATTGCTGTGGTGGCAAACACTGGTCTTTGGCACTGCAACCTTCCCTACTTTTTGATGTGGCAAGAAAGCTAATCCCTTCAAGGTCATCCCAAGAAAAGCAAAAGAAATGTCTACCTTCAGACTTCAGAAAGAGGGCCGAAAAAAAGAAAATACAGGAAGATGTGTGTGAACACACAGATGAGTACACTGTCTGACCTCCTCTCTGCGTTCAGATCCAGGTCTTTGTATGTACCACCAGATCCGGGCCTGCTGAGATTTGGGGATACACTCAAGGAAGGTGGAGTTGCTCTGCACCCCAAAGAGCACTTTCTCCTCCACACGGCCAGTACCAAGACCTGAAGAAACCAAGACTGTTATCTGTCTTTTCTCTGATTCTAACAAAAGTACAGTATGTGATGCATATTTCATTACTACGTAAGTGATGACTATATAGTAGCATGCAAAAGAATATTTTAAGGCATTACTGTCAAGAAAGCTTTTTTGATCTTTAAAGCCTCCATAGTGTAGTGGATAACACATTCACCTTGCACGTGAAAGGTTGCTGGTTCAATTCCAGCCGGAGACACATGTCCCCCTAGGGGTTGTGTCAGGAAGGGTACCCAGTGTAAAAAAAAACTCTGCCAAATCAAACATACAGAGCTACCCGCTGTGGCGACCCCTTGACAATGGAGCAGCTGAAAGTAGCTTCTTCTTAGGGGGTGGCTGTAGCTCAGGAGGTAGAGCAGGTCATCTACTAATCGGAAGGTTGGTGGTTCGATTCCTGCATGCCAAAGTATCCTTGAGCAAGATACTGAACCCCAAGTTGCTCCCGATGCGTTCATCGGAGTGTGAATGTTGGATAGAAAGCACTTACGTGTAGAAAAAAGTGCCTGTGTGAATGGGTGAATGAGGCTTGTGGTAGATCATAAAGTGCTTTGAGGGCTCAAACCAG
>VVAS01119188.1:15702-30787 GCA_015103295.1 Ptychochromis oligacanthus
GATAGGATGCCACCTGTGCAATAAGTCCAGTCATGAAATTTCCTCGCTACTAAATATTCCACAGTCAGCTGTTAGTGGTATTATAACAAAGTGGAAGCAATTGGGAACGACAGCAACTCAGACACAAAGTGGTAGGACACGTAAAATCACAGAGCAGGATCAACGGATGCTGAAGCGCATAGTGCGTAGAGGTTGCCAACTTTCTGCAGAGTCGATAGCTACAGACCTCCAAACTTCATGTGGCCTTCAGATAAGCTCAAGAACAGTGTGTAGAGAGCTTCATGGAATGGGTTTCCATGGCTGAGCAGCTGCATCCAAGCGTTACATCCAAGCGCAATGCAAAGCGTCGGATGCAGTGGTGTAAAGCACACCGCCACTGGACTCTAGAGCAGTGGAGACGTGTTCTCTGGAGTGACGAATCACGCTTCTCCATCTGGTAATCCGATGGAGGAGTCTGGGTTTGGCGGTTGCCTGGAGAACAATACTTGCCTGACTGCATTGTGCCAAGTGTAAAGTTTGGGGGGATTATGGTGTGGGGGTTGTTTTTCAGGAGTTGGGCTTGGCCCCTTACTTCCTGTAAAAGGAACTCTTAATGCTTCAGCATACCAAGACATTTTGGACAATTTCATGCTCCCAACTTTGTGTGAACAGTTTGGGGATAGCCTCTTCCTGTTCCAACATGACTGCACACCAGTGTACAAAGCAAGGTCCGTAAAGACATGGATGAGCGAGTTTTGTGTGGATGAACTTGACTGACCTCAACCCGATAGAAAACCTTTGGGATGAATTAGAGCGGAAACTGTGAGCCAGGCCGTCTCGTCTAACATCAGTGTCTGACCTCACAAATGCTCTTCTGTAAGAATGGTCAAAAAATCCCATAAACACACTCCTAAACCTTGTGGAAAGTCTTCCCAGAAGAGTTGAAGCTGTTATAGCTGCAAAGGTTGGGCCAACATCATATTAAGAATGGGATGTCAATCAAGTTCAAGGCGTGTAAGGCAGACGAGTGAATACTTTTGGCAATGTAATGTATTTATATAATTATTTTCAGCATTTACAACCATGTCATAGTGACTGATGAAAACTTTATTTATCATCTCTCAGAGGTGCATTTTCAAAGGACTTCTTACACACTAGGGCTTATCAGAGTGACCTGTAACACCAGCTATAATCAGACTGACCCTTAAACTACCAACATGTGATACCACAACAGACAAAAAATTAATATTTTTCAACTCAAAAATCAAAAGACAAGTTCTCTTGTGCTGTTAGAAGCCTCTGCAGAAGTCTGTAAGTAATACAGAACTCTTTTTTTATGTTTTATGTCAGTTAACTATAAACAGTGGTCTCAGCATAGACACACAGAAGAGGATGAAGAGTGGGCAGGTGGTTGGTCGAGATGGCATGCCTGTGGAGGTATGGAGATGCTTAGGAGAGAGGGCAGTTGACTTTTTAACCAGTTTGTTTAACACAATCTTGGAGAGTGAAAGGATGCCTGAGGAATGGGGAAGAAGTGTACTAGAACAAGAACAAGGGTGATATGCAGAGCTGTAGTAACTACAGAGGGATAAAGTTGATAAGCCATACCATAAAGCTGTGGGAAAGAGTTGTTGAAGCTAGGTTAAGAAGAGAGGTGATGATCAGCGAGAAGCAGTATGGCTTCATGCTGAGAAAAAGAACTACAGATGCGATGTTTGTTTTCAGTGTTGATGGAGAAGTATAGAGAAGGTCAGAAGGAGTTTCACTGTGTCTTTGTGGATCTAGAGAAAGCATATGATAGGGTGCCAAGAGAGGAACTGTGGTGCTGTATGAGGAAGTCAGGAGTGGCCTCACAGTGATGAGGTGTGCAGTCGGAGTGACAGATGGGTTCAAAGTGGGGGTGGGATTACATCAGAGATCAGCTCTGAGCCCCTTCTTGTTTGCAGTGGTGATGGACAGGCTGACAGATGAGATCAGGCATGAGTCTCCGTGGACTGTTTGCAGACGACATTGTGATCTGTAGTGAGAGTAGGGAACAGGTAGGAGAGAGCCTGGAGGTGGAGGTATGCTCTGAAGAGAAGAGGAATAAAAGTCAGTAGAAGCAAGACAAAATACATGTGTGTGAATGAGAGGGAGACAGGGGTAACAGTGAAAATCCAAGGAGCAGAGGTAGTGAAGGTGGATGAGTTTAAATACCAGGGTCAACCATCCAAAGCAACGGACAGTGCACAAGAGAGGTGGAGTGGATGGAGATGAGTGTCAGGGGTGATTTGCGACAGAAGGAGAGCAGCAAGAGTGAAAGCGAAGGTTTACAAGACAATAATGAGACCTGCTGTGATGTATGGTTTGAAGACAGTGGCACTAAGAAAAAGACAGGAGGCCAAGCTGGAGGTGGCAGAGTTGAAGATGTTAAGATTTTCACTGGGAGTTTGCAGGAGGGACAGGATTAGAAATGAGTACATCAAAGGGACAGCTCAGGTTGAGCGGTTTGATGACAAAGTTAGAGAGACAAGTTTCAGATGGTTTAGACAGGTGCAGAGGAGGGATAGGGGATATATTGGGCAAAGGATGTTGAATATGAAGCTGCCAGGCAGGAGGAAAAGAGGAAGACCAAACAGAAGATTCATGGATGTAGTGAAGGAGGACAGAGGATAATGATAGAGTGAGATGGAAGCAGATGATCTGCAGTGGCGAAAGCACCCGAAAGAAGAACAATCTTTTAAGATTATCTGTGTATAATAAGTCAGAAATCTTAAATGTTATTTTGTTTGATGAAGCTACATAGATGTTCAGTTCAAATTTTCTTCAATCTTTATTAAGATCCCATATGGTCAGTTTGGTTGCAAAATAACAGGCAAAGAACTATACATAGAAGCAACTGTCACAGCAAAACACAACACAGTTTAGAGAAAATAATTTTTAAAAAGACCTATGTTCGAACCCTACATTTAAAAAAAAATAAAAATAAAAATCTACATGTCCATTTTATAGTCTGATTGGAAAGCACATGGCTGATGTCAGAATAATGGACCCTGGAAAAAGAAGCTGATCCCTGTGCAAGAGCACATTAAAAGCTTAGTTTGAAACACTTCTGTCACACATCAGATCATTTGGAGCGTTCACTTCATAAATGTTCTAAATGACTTACTGCAATTAATGGCTATGCTTTTTCTTTTGAATGATTATTGACAAATTGGACAAGACCAGCAAAAAATAACCATAGAGCTGCACCAACACCTCTCTAAAAATAAATGAGTTCAACTGCAATCTAACAGCTCTCTGTCCTCTTAACAGGGTCTGTACAAGTAAAGAAATAAAGCAGTGGTCCAGATATCATGTTTACAGAAAGATAATTTCCATTCTATTTTCCAGGTTGTTAAAATTATTATAATTTTATTATTGTTATTTTTTCAAACAATCAAAAAATGTAGAATTAGAACCAGAAACAGGAAAGCTTCCATTAAATGATTTGCTACTTGACTGTTATATTAGACTGCTTATTATAGTTTGTTAAATAGGTGCAAAAAGAAGCATAACTTGAAGTTGTAGAACATAAACCAAAGCTATTTTCAAACTGCAGCTAGTTCCAAGGCTGCAATTTGTGGGACAAAGAAAATAATGCATGCACAAAAACAAAAACAAAAACAAAAACAAAATCCAGATGCACATCCCTGACTGAAAATGGCTTCATTCATCTTCGCAAACAATTTCTCACAAGTGAATGGCAGCTATATAAATCACTGTTTACTCGGCTGTCTGAGAAAGCTAATTTTACCAGAAGAGGGAGACATGAAATCCCCGTGAAAATGACCAAACAGCAGATATGCTCTCCTTGCTCTTCTGTTTGAGTCTGCAGGAGAACAATTCAGCGCAACGCTAATATCATCAAATATTATTAACCTCACAACCCTGGCAATATGAATTTCAGCTGCAGCTCCATTACATGCAATTTACGGTACTGCTGCAATGCTCATTACTCTGTGTTTGATTTCCAAATAATTCCATATGACACCTGTTAGATGAGCCACATAGATGTGGGTCATTTTTTGGATTTGGCCTTGACAGTCAGACGAGGAGGAATTTTCTTCCTGGCAGTCATTTGCTTCACCTGGACTCTGGATAATCCCACACTATGCATATGAAAAAAATTAAACAACTCCTGTTTCAAATATTCCTTTAGCTGCACAAGCCTAATTCGCTAAGTCTTCTCGATAGAAATTTAATGTCTCTTTCAGGAAATGAAGTGATGGGAGGCTTTGAGCTCCTATCCGAGTCAGTTCAAGATATTTTGTTATCCTTTTCTTCTTCATCTCAGTTGTTAATTATTTAATCTATTTTTAGAATAAATGAGTCGTTGGGGCCATTCACGTTACAATTATCTAATAAAACAAAGAAGATATTTAAAACACAGAAAAACAAAAGTGACTAGAAAAAAAAAAATCAGTCTGACCGTGCATCAGTAAAAAGTGAAGAGAGAAGAGAAAGTAATCTGTCAGCAGGAAGATAGAACAGACTTCATTTTGTTCTTGAGTGCTGAGAGATGATAGCTTTGGATTTCAAATGATGGGGATTGACGTGATATGAGACTTTTCAACAATCTGCAATAATGACCTTTTCTCAGAACCTACAAACTGTCAGGTAATAACATGTCTCGGGTGAAAATAGACAATCTTTTGGCACAGGTGAAAAGTGTTACCTAGCATCTCTCTGGAGATGCTCCCCTCTTACAAAGACCTGGTTCAGCTTGCTTCCACAGGCCCCATGACCCCCCTGGACAAACAACAGCCTTATTCTGTGCACCACTGCTGACCTCATTGTCTCTTTGTGAAGGGAAAATCCAGAGTTGCATTCTGTTAAATGGCAAATGGTGCATCAACTGCAAGCGGGACAGACCTCTACACCCCCAGCACAGGCCTACAGATGAGCACGGACACCGCTGCCTTTTCTTCAGGACTGTACGCAAGGAAAACATGGTAAGAAAAAGGAGACTCAGTATTCACTGCACACTTGCTACATACTCTATGTCTAATGTATGCATTTCTGACAACAGCACATCTCTCACAATGTTACCTCCTCCTGAACCCTCAGCTGCTCTTTACACATGGAGCTTTCTCTTCAAACTAGTCATACAGCTGTTTGTCACTTGCCAGTGTTTTATCTCTTTCAAAATAACATGCATGCTGACCTAATGCTGTATGAAATTTCTAAACTGGGGCCAGGTTCACAGAGATGCTTTGGACTGGTTTATAGGGTTACACCAGCCTTAGTTTTGCTCAAAGATTAGTTAGACTGTTTCACAAAAATAAACCCCTAAAATGACACCTTAGCCCCAGGTTAAGTTCATCTTAAAACTGGTGTTACCATGGTAACAATCAGTGGCACCTCCTTTGAGTGGCAGTCAACAAGAAAAAAGAGGAAAACATGCCTGACTGAACAATTAACTGAAGTATTCAGCCCTCATTAAGAAGCCACAGTATCCCAGCTCTGCTACAGGTTTATACGGCATTGAGATAACAAGAAGTTACTGTTTATACCATTTGGTGTCATTTTTTCCAACATGTTTTTTTTTTTTCTTTGTTGAAGTAAAATTTCCTTGTGGCTGTTTAATTCTTCTAAAAGATGAACGTTTTCAGCTGGGGGAAACAGAGCTAAGATGTCATTGCTCGGTCAGTCTCAAAAGTCTCAGTTTAACCAGAATTAACTGCACTGCAGTCGTGCTTAGAGGAGCCAGTGACTAAACAGCTTTGCACAATAGAGGAATGGAGACATGTATCTGGAATTTTTCTATTTGGTTTATCTAAGACATAGTTGAAATCTATATTTTTGAAACTGCCCCCTGGTCCTGGACTAACCAAACTATATATCCAAAATAACATGTTTAGCTACAATCAGGCACTACAGTATTAGAGAGCAGATGGTATGGGATTTATTTAGACTGATTGTGTACTGTAATTGTATAATTCCAAATCTGCATCTCACATTTATGGAGAGCTTTATTATAATTACTTGCAATACTCTCAGTATGTTGCTTTTAGAAACAGCTGCTTCTTCAACATTCTCACACACACACACACGCACACACACACACACACACACACACACACATGCACACACACATCAAAGTGATAAGAATTACTCTGAAAATACAGCCTCATATTATAAAGTGTTGTTCAAGACACAAATAAATAAATAAATAATAATAGTAACATGCCAAAGCTTCAAGAAGCTCATTATGCTTTAATCACTAAGGAACATATGTGACACACCTGTATATACCTACAACTCTGACTCCATACATCTGGAGTGGTCACTGGTGGGTGATATTAAAAAAAACTGTTCTCTTAATTAAATCTCATAGAGCGTGACAGGTCTTGTTGATGAGCAGATGGCCAGCACATAGTTTTTGTCCTGAGTAAGCAAACTTGCCAAAACTTTATGAAATAAGAATGAACTGTAAGACTTGAGGTCTGACGTGCCCACTGTAATTCTTGTAGAGTCTTGATGGAGACACATTATCAGTGATTGAAAACCCAGTGGCTGTCAGTCATCCTTTTCACTCAGAGAAAACAGCAGGAGTTGCAGGGACCAAAGGAGTCCAGGGCTGGTTAAAAGGAATTCAGTCTACCACTCAAGGTAAGCTCCAGCAGTGCACCACCCGATGGGCATCAGGCATCCAACTTCAACAGCAATCTTGCTCCATTTGTGCAAAGAAAAACACTAACACAATCCCTAAAATGGAAAAACGAAGCCTCATTGAGACTTCATGCTGTTGCAGAGCATCTGCAATGCAGTGACAAGAAGTACAGCAGTGCTTTCTTATGATAATGTAGCCTGTAGATTTAGTGTTGTGCATGTGTGGAATAAATCTAACTGTCTCTATGCTGTGCATCTGTGTGCAATATGTAACAGCTGACATTTAACAGTTTTTCTCAGCTCACATCAGGGATCAAGAAGCATTAACTCCAGTATTAACTGTTGCTTTAGCTCACAGACTGGTGAGGCTGCTGGCAGTGGTGTGTGCAGTTGGACTTCTTGGAGGATTAGTTGTAGGTGTCTGGTTTCTAGGTGAGTCATTGTGTCTGTGAAAGAATCTCTAAATGAGCCCAGTAAGAACCAGGAAGTGGAAACGAATGTGCAAGCTGCCAACTTCGAGATACTAAAGGGCCTGTGAATCTTAAGGTCAATGCTAATTTAGACAGAGCTTATTGTATCCAATATTAACATTTGAAAGCTTCAAAATTTGATGTAGGAGTGCGAATGATAATAATTTTCTCGATAAATTATTTGCTTAATATATCAGGAAACAGTAAGCTTTCGTAAACTTAAGGTGACATTTTTTGTTGAGATGCTGTGTGATTTGATTTTTAAATAATACCAGAATGTAATACTTGCAAAAAATAAATAAATAAAAAAACTCCAGTTAAAAATAATACAAAGACTACATATCTAATGTTGAAACTGAGAAACTATGCCAGCATGTTTCAGAAAACTTGGAATCAGGCTGCATCATGTGTTTTTATTAACAACACTGAGGAGACCAGTTGCTTTAGTTTTAGAAGCCAAATGTTTTCCAAATTATTTCAGTGGGTGACAGGTCTGCAGGCAAGCCAGTTTTTGCACTTGGACTCTTATCACAGAGCCATACGTTGTGCAGAATTTGGTTTGAAATTGTCTTACTGAAACAGGCAAAAATCTTACCTGAAAAACACATTGTCTGCATGACAGCATATGTTACTCTAAAACCTGTAAGTACTGTCTGCATGCAGCAATAATGGTGCCTTTTACCCATGTCATGTCCCCTAATGGACCCCCATACCATCACAGGCCCTGCCATTTTAGCTGTGCATTGATGTGCATTGGTCCCTCTCCTCTTTAGTCCAGAGGAAATGTTTTTTAGAAAGAATATCAAATTTTAATTAGACAGAAGAGTTTTCCACTTTGTCTCAGTCTGTCTAAAATGAGCTTGGGCCCAGAGAAGGGCGAGGCATTTCTTGATCTTTTAATTGCCTTTGTGGATGCAAACTACCCTCACCGCTGGCTCACTGTTGGCTTTGAGTGTTACTTTCACTGATTTCTACTACAGAACTGTACCTGTTTTTAAGGCAGTCCAGGCCATTCAAAGTTGTTTTTTAAACCTTTTCCCATGTGTGCATATATATTTGGATTCTC
The DNA here is from genome assembly GCA_015103295.1 of Ptychochromis oligacanthus. Classification (NCBI taxonomy): domain Eukaryota; kingdom Metazoa; phylum Chordata; class Actinopteri; order Cichliformes; family Cichlidae; genus Ptychochromis; species Ptychochromis oligacanthus. The sequence continues at coordinate 23,851 of VVAS01119188.1, forward strand.
TGGATCCTGTATGTTGTGTACCCATCTCCCTCTCTTCTTCTGAAAGAGTCAGCCTCTCTGCAATGCTCTTTTATCCCCAGTCATGTTACTCATTAAACTAATCAGCTGTGAGATGTTCCTCTAGAGGTTTCTTTTTTTCTTTTTCTCTAGTATTACACAACTTTTCCAGTGTTTTGTTGCCCTCGCCAGGACTTTTAAATTCAAAGTGAGCATATATTTTAAACATTTCTTAGTTTCAACTTTTCATATGTCTTTGTATTACTTGTAGTTAAATACAGGGTTTAAATGATTGGCAAATCATTGCATTCTGTTTAATTACATTCTACAAACATAAAACATGTTTAAATCTTAAAATGATTGATTATTCCCCTAATTCAGGACTTTGCCTCTAAGCAAACTGATACTGCAAAATTTGGGGTTTAAAAATAAGGGTCTCTAGGATTTAATGGCCTATCAAAAAAAATTTAATGGACAACATCAAAAATGGGTTATTCATTAAACGGGTTCAGTGTTTTTGGAGCCTTACTATAATCATGATCTAAAAGTCAGGACAATGCTGGCCTCATCTGCTTAAATTTGGATTTTTTTATTTAGTGCATTAAAGCCTCCCAGATTTTGTGGAAGTATGCCATGGCATTCAAGTTAAAATACAGAAGACCTTGGAACAGGCAAAAAATATATTTTGAAAAATTAATCATTGTTTTAATTAGCTTGTTTCTAATTAGCTGGACTTGCAGATAGAAAAAAAAAATATTTAATTACTTTTAATTGCTGTCCCAGGCACTGCTCCATTCTGTGTTCTCATTCAGATAATCTGGTAATATTAAGAAAAATCAACAGCTATTTGCAGCCCATTTTGCAGCCTGATTAAAAGATTATCTCTTTATGCACTTTTAGTCAAACTTTTGCTGAGGCCATCCTCCTCCCAAAGTCCAGTGGGGCTTGGGGATACAAAGGAGACATCTTTCTGCAATGTGACAGAGGATATTTCTGTATCTGACTCCAGGAAAGGTCTGTGTTTACTCCCCCTCTTTAGTGTTTGTTTCACTGTTTCATGAATGCTAATGCAGAACATTAATGTGTGGTTGCTTATCTTATCTTATGTGCTTCATTATATCGGGTCATGGGTCACTTCTGAAGTGTTTTTTAATTGAATAGTAACAAAAATTAAAATTCAGCAGCTGCTTCTTGTTGTCTTTCCTTCACTCCTGAGAGATGACCGTTGACCGACATGAAAACATCACACATAATGATCTGTTTGTATTGACTACATTAGCATTAAATACTGGTGTTTTCCCTAATCATTTCCCGCTCATAGAAGAGGCTTGATCATTAACGTTGACTGAGAGCTTGTCTCTGGAGGGATTTTCAATCAATCAGGTTCAGTGTTTTACAGAATCAGTCCAGAGAACTCCCTCCTGGAGATCCAGCTGGGGAAGCTGCCCACCTGGCTGCCGGTGTGCTATGAGAGATGGAACTCTTCACTGGGAACACTGGTCTGCAGACAGCTGGGTTATCTGAGGTGAGGTTTGCCTGCGCTATTGCAACTCTACCTCTTTATAGCACCATTTGAGACCTGAGTGCCTGTTCTCTAACTTGGTTTAATTTTAGGTTGAAGGCTCGCCTTATTTATGATCTGTTAATACCTCATTTGTAATCTTGCTTCACACCTCATGAGACTGAATTATCTTAATACTCACTCCCACCCAGTTTTCATATGTTCCATTACCAGACTGACCAAGCATAAAGGAGTGAACCTTACTGATATCGGGCCAAACTACACTGACGGCTTCATACAAATTACCTCAGAACAAAAGAGCAGTCTGGAAAATATGTGGCAGTTCAGGTAAGGCAATCTGTCAGAGGACATCATACTCATAATGATGCAGGGAAAATTGTGGCTGCTAATACATTAATTATGCATCATTAGTTACCCAATTTATTTTCATTTAGGAGGAGTTGTATCACAGGGAAGGTTATCGCTTTGCAATGTTTTGGTGAGCAAATTAAACTTAACTTTTAATTTGACTTTGCATCTAACACAAAAAAAAAAACTGTAGCGTTTTAGCACAAAGCGTTATATCACAGCAGAATAAATAATGACATTTGCTGCTGCTCTTTCTGACCAACCCAATTCACTTCCTTTTTGATGAATGGATCTCTAGAGTGTGGAACACGAGCAAAGCTGCCCAGGATAATCGGGGGCGTGGAGGCCACGCTGGGCAGGTGGCCCTGGCAGGTCAGCCTTTACTACAGCAACCGTCACACCTGCGGAGGCTCCATCATCACCAGTCAATGGGTAGTAACAGCTGCCCACTGTGTGCACAAGTAAGATCGCTGACCTTACAAGCATTATAGGTCAGAGGTTGCAGCTGCGATGAAGTATAATAATCAGTCATTAACAGCTGTACCAGTGTACAAGTATCAGTATCTGCTTTCTCTTTTCTTTTCTCAAATGTCAGCTACAGGCTACCTCAGGTATCCAGCTGGGTGGTCTATGCTGGCATTGTGACCCGCAGCTCTGCTAAAATGGCTCAGCACACAGGATACGCTGTGGAGAAGATCATCTACAACAAGAACTACAACCACCGGAGCCACGACAGTGATATAGCACTGATGAAGCTACGGACCCCACTCAATTTCTCAGGTCAGTCATCTCACAAGCTTGGCAGTACTCCAAAAACATACAAAATGTCCATACTATGGCGTCAGTTTAATGTTTTTAAAGCCTTAATCTGACCACAGAAGTGGCATTGTTGTCCTTTTATAAAGAATAAGCAAACATTCCCAGATGTGTCAGGTATATTAATTTCTCTAGTCATAACATCACTACATCTTCAACATCTTACAGAATCAGTTGTTAATATTCATATGCAAGCATACAATCTCAACAACAATTAAAAAAGCCCCTCCAGATGTTTTAAGACATTTAAAATTTTTCTCCTTCCTTGATCCTAAGGGATCGTCGGGCCTCTCTTTGTAATTTTGTTTCTTCTTTACCTTACAATATAAAGAGCCTTGAGATGGCTATTGTTTTGAATTTACATAAATAAAACTGAATTGAATTGCAGAAGTATCTTCCAAGGGACAGAATACATAAATATGCAAATATTGTACATTAAAAAAATAGGGCATCATATAGAATCCAGTGAAGGAGGCATGGGGCTAGTTTTTGTACATGCTGCACTCTATGTTATTTCAGTTGTATTTATACTATTATTCTGTGAGTTTGTATGGCCACTACTTTGCCAGGGACTGGACCACAGGCAGGTTCTCTGTGATGAAAGTGTCCTAGCTTCCTTGTTCTTCAACTCTGATTTAACATGAGCACAGAGAAATCTTCCATGATTATCAGATGAATGGGAAAACAGCCTTCTAGTGACACACACTGAAGCCTAAACATGGTAAATCACACTTTTGAGTGATGGATGACTTCATAACTCTCCTTAACATGACTTACAAACCCAAACATATTCACAGCACAAGGTACTTCTATGTCTCTTGTAACCTTTCAGATGTATTGTATTAAGAGGCAAAATTCCTTTCCCCCCCATTTTTAACCAGACACAATTAGGCCCATCTGCTTGCCTCAGTATGACTATGATCTTCCAGGAGGAACACAGTGCTGGATTTCTGGATGGGGATACACACAGCCCGATGGGGGTAAGATGCTGCTACAGTACTCTGCTCTTAAAAAAGTTTACCTCTGCTACAAATCCAAACTCAAATGGTGACAGACTGAGCCAAGTGTGTTAGCGGAGCAGTCAATTTACACTTCCTCCCTTAGTTCATTCACCTGACACCCTGAAAGAGGCACCAGTTCCAATAATAAGCACAAAGAAATGTAACAGCTCCTGCATGTACAATGGAGAGATCACACCACGGATGCTTTGTGCCGGGTACACAGAGGGAAAAGTGGATGCATGTCAGGTAAGATGCACATTCTGACTACTAGATTCAGCTTCTCCTTTATGAGTAGTTTACAGCTGCAGTGAACAGTGTCTTTGTCTACCTCTCCAGGGGGACAGTGGGGGCCCTCTGGTTTGCCAGGATGACAATGTGTGGAGGCTGGTAGGGATCGTCAGCTGGGGAACAGGCTGTGCTGAGCCCAACCATCCTGGAGTTTACACCAAAGTGACTGAATTCTTGGGCTGGATCTACGAGATGATTGAAGTAAACACCACGTTTAAATTCTACAGTGGAAAATAAACAACTATTTACAGTAGAGTATAGAGGTTTGGTACCATTTGATGCTACTTTATAGGTCTCCTCTACTGTAAAAAAGTTTAAATTCAAAACACATGATCAGCTTAAATATGACTGCATTACATATTTAAAAAGTTAGCTCTACTTTGTCAAGCATTAAAGCATTATGTAGTGAGAAATGCATCAAAGCCAATGCAAGGCATAATACTGTGAAATGGGTCATTTGTTTTTGCAGAAGTATCCTGCTGGTAATAACTCTTTGAAGGCAGAATATTTACATCTGATGGAATACTTTTTCAGAGGGATAGTGCTACTTTTACTCATCTAAAATGCTACAATAAGTTCTTATACCACCGCAGAAAGGCCTAATTAGTTTCATACAAGCCATTATTTGATTTTCTTTTTTTCTTTTTTTTTGTATTTTCAACAGGATTGAGGTGAAAAATGTATAACAGAACAGTGGCTTCTAATATTAATTGTTTCTTTTTTGCAGAATTACTGAGGCTCATGAAATACAACAAGCCAAGGAAGCTTCTGATGAAACTGTTTGAAACATTTGAAAACTATAGTTATACATGATATTTTTATTTTACATGTCCGTTATATAATGTACACATAAAGCCAGACTGGAAACATCAATATACATTTTTACGTTATGCTTTTCATGTATTGAAAATAAATTATGCTTCTTACAACAGCCTGTCCAGAGTGGTTAATGAGCCGCAGTTCTGCATCTCACCGCCAGGTGGCATCTGCGAAACGTCATGTCGTTTCTATGGGAACTGACAACATTAGCTTAGCTAGGGTTAGGCGTGTTTGACGAGTTCAAACTGCTAACTACCTAGAGTTAGTGACCAGTTAGTTTGGTGCTTCTTAATTAAATACGACGGTCACCTTAAGATGTGCTCCTCTGGCAGTACAGAAGATGTTTTGCAGCAGGTCAGCCAGTTTTGGTCCATGCTGGATGAGCTCTCTGAAAATGATCCTGCAGTCTACCGCACGTTCATCGAGAAACAGATGAAGGAGGGAGCTGAATTCAGGACACCGCCGGAGCTGGACTCCTGTCTCTGCACTGAAATACTGGTGGGTCGTCAGCAGCTTCATACCTGCTAATTACTATCTGGACTACAGCTAACAAGTGACAATTTCTGTCCAAGCAGTGAAAGCACAGCAGAGGTGTGTCTCATTAGTTTAGGCGTGGGGGGGCCCAGTCCATACTACGGTTCATATACAATCACCGGCCACTTTATGAGGTACACTTTGCTGGTACTGCTGGTTGGACCCCCTTTTGTCTTCAGAACTGCCTTAATTCTTTGTGGCATAGAATCAGCAAGGTGCTGGAAACATTCCTCAAAATGTTTTAGTTCATATTGTCAGTCTAAAATCACACAGATTTATCAGCTGGACATCCATGAGAATCTCCCGTTCCACCACATCCTAAAGGTGCTCTATTGGATTGAGATCTGGTGACTGTGGAGGCCATCTGAGTACAGTGAACTCATTGTCATGTTCAAGAAACCAGTTGGAGATGATTTGAGTCGTGTGACATGGAGCATTATCCTGCTGGAAACACAGCAACATGGTAGGCTGTAGCATTTAAACAATGCTCAATTTGTGCAAAGGGACCAAAAGTGTGCCAAGAAAATTTCCCCCACAGACTCATCAGACCAGGCAATGTTTTTTCAATCTTCTGTTGTCCAATTTTGGGGAGCCTGTATGAATTGTAGCCACAGTTTCATGCTCTTAGCTGACAGAAGTGGCACCCAGTGTGGTCTTCTGCTGCTGTAGCCCATCTGCTTCAAGGTTCAACGTACTGTACTTTCAGAGATGCTCTAGCTGTAGCGAGTGGTTATTTGAGTTACTGTTGCCTTTCTATCAGCTTGAAGCATTCTGGCCATTCTCTGACCTCTATGAACTATCGACTATGAAAGTAGACACCGCAAGTTATAGCTCAGCAATCAGCACTCGTCTTATTTCTGAAATGAATCTGTAATCAAAACAGATTGTTGGCCCCAGTGTGGCCCCATCTGCAGGAAGTGTAATACAATACAAATAAAAATATGACAAATCATGATAATAAAAAATGATAATAAAATGGTTGGAGTGGCAATTCTGCAGTTTTCTATGATACTTGGCCCTTGTTATTGGCACAAAATGTACATATATAAGTTTAGTTTAGTCTCATGGCAAAACAAATAATCTCAGAAAATATTTCACTCTGAGAAGCTGGACCCTGTGCATTTTTGCTTTATATTTCCTAAAATACATGGATTGCACATCAGACTTTTACTGCACTCTGCAAAGATGTCAGAGATTTGTCCATTCATAACTTTGAAATTGGGTGTTTTTTGACAGATCTTTTGACAGTACATATGTGTCCTTGACAGAAACCAGAGAAAGGCCTGCTGTACATCAACATATGCAGCTGGAGACGTGTGCCCGCACCTCAGGATCCCAGCAGGCCTTTACCAGTATGCATGGGAAAACTGGAAACGGGCACAAATGAAGGTCAAGGTGTGTGTCTCCAGCTGCAGACCTGGCCTTTGTGTTACCTCATCCCCAACCTTTGTGTTACCTCAGCCCCAACCGGTCGCGGCAGATGACTGCCCCTCCCTGAGTCTGGTTCTGCCGGAGGTTTCTTCCTGTTAAAAGGGAGTTTTTCCTTCCCATTGTCGCCAAGTGCTTGCTCATAGGGGGTCGTCTGATTGTTGGGGTTCTCTGTCCAATGTTT